>CALNHX010002891.1:0-164686 GCA_940337035.1 Agriotes lineatus | reverse complement strand
CAGATGTCCCAGATGTCCCATATGTCCCATATGTCCCTAATGTCTCAGGCGTCCTAGATATTCCATATGTCCCTAACGTCCCAGACGTCCTAAATGTCCTATATGTCCCTAACGTCCCAGACGTCCCATATGTCCCTAACGTCCCAGACGTCCCAGACGTCCTAAATGTCCCATATGTCCCTAACGTCCCAGACGTCTCAGACGTCCTAGAAGTCCTATATGTCCCTAACGTCCCAGACGTCTCAGACGTCCTAAATGTCCCATATGTCCCTAACGTCCCAGACGTCCCATATGTCCTTAACGTCCCAGACGTCCCAGACGTCCTAAATGTCCCATATGTCCCTAATGTCCCAGACGTCCTAGATGTCCCATATGTCCCTAACGTCCCAAACGTCTCATACGTCCTAGATGTCCTATATGTCCCTACCGTCCCAGACGTCCCAGATGTCCCATATGTCCCTAACGTCACAGACGTCCCAGATGTCCCATATGTCCTTAACGTCCCAGACGTCCCAGATGTCCCATATGTCTCATATGTCCCTAATGTTCCAGGCGTCCCAGATGTCCCATATGTCCCATATGTCCCTAATGTCCCAGACGTTTTAAGTGTCCCATATGTACTTAAAGTTTCAGACGTCCCAGAAGTCCTAGATGTCCCATATGTCCTTACCGTCCCAGACGTCCTAGATGTCCCATATGTCCCATATGACCCTAATGTCCCAGGCGCCCTAAATGTCCCATATATCCTTAACGTCCCAGACGTCTCAGACGTCCTAGATGTGACATATGTCCTTAACGTCCCAGACGTCCCAGATGTCCCATATGTCTCTAACGTCCCAGACGTCTTATATGTCCCATATGTCCCATATGTCCTTAATGTCCCAGGCGTCCCAACTGTCCCATATGTCCCTAACGTCCCAGACGTCCTAGATGTCCCATATATCCTTAACGTCCAGACGTCCCAGATATCCCATATGTCCTATATCTCAATAACGTCCCAGACGTCCCAGATGTCCCATATGTCCCTAACGTCCCAGATGTTCCATATGTCCCTAACGTCCCAGACGTCCTAGATGTCCTATATGTCCCTAACGTCCCAGACGTCCCATATCTCCCATATGTCCCTAACGTCCCAGACGTTCTAGATGTCTCTTATATCCTTAACGTCCCAGACGTCCCAGATCTCCCATATGTCCCAAATGTCCCTAATGTCCCAGGCGTCCTAAATGCCCCATATGTCCTTAACGTCCCAGACCTCCCAGACGTCCTAGATGTCCCAAATGTCCTTAACGTTCCAGACGTCCCAGATGTCCCATATGTCGCTAAAGTCCCAGAAGTCCCAGATGTCCCATATGTCCCTAACGTCCCAGACGTCCTAGATGTCCCATATGTCCTTAACGTCCCAGACGTCCCAGAAGTCCCAAAGGTCTTATATATCCTTAATGTCCAAGGCGTATTAGATGTCCCATATGTCCCTAATGTGCCAGGCGTCCTACTTGTCCCATATGTCTTTAACGTTCCGGAAGTCCCAGACGTTTCAGATGTCCCATATGTTTCATATGTTTTTAATGTCCCAGGCGTCCTAGATGTTCCATATGTCCCTAACGTCCCAGACGTCCCAGATGTCCTAGATGTCCCATATGTCCTTAACGTCCCAGACGTCCCAGTTGTCCCATATGTCCCTAACGTCCCAGACGTCCCAGATGTCCCATATGTCCCTAACGTCCCAGACGTCCCAGATGTCCCATATGTCCCTAACGTCCCAGACGTCCCAGATCTCCCATATGTCCCTAACGTTCCAGACGTTCTAGATGTCCCTTATATCCTTAACGTCCCAGGCGTCCCAGATGTCCCATATATCCTAAACGTCCCAGACGTCCCAGATATCCCATATGTCCCTAATGTCCCAGGCCTCCTAAATGTCCCATATGTCCTTAACGTCCAAGCGTCCCAGATGTCCCATATGTCCGTAACGTCCCAGACGTACCAGACGTCTTAGATGTCCCAAATGTCCTTAACGTCCCAGACGTCCCAGATGTCCCATATGTTCCATATGTTTCTAATGTCCCAAGCGTCCTAGATGTTCTATATGTCCCTAACGTCCCAGACGTCCCAGATGTCCTAGATGTCCCATATGTCCTTAACGTCCCAGACGTCCCAGATGTCCCATATGTCATTAACGTCCCGGACGTCCCAGATGTCCCATGTGTCCCTAACGTCCCAGACGTCCCATATGTCTCATATGTCCCATATGTCCCTAATGTCCGAGGCGTCCCAGATGTCCCATATGTCACATATGTCCCTAATGTCCCATATGTCCCTAATGTCCCAGGCGTCCTAAATGTCCCATATGTCCTTAACGTCCCAGACGTCCCAGACGTCCTAGATGTGCCATATGTCCTTAAAGTCCCAGACGTCTCTGATGTCCCATATGTTCCATGTGTCCCTAATGACCGAGGCGTCCTAGATGTTCCATATGTCCCTAACGTCCAAGACGTCCTAAATGTCCCATATGTCCCTAACGTCCCAGACGTCCCAGCTGTCCCGTATGTCCCTAACGCCCCTGACGTCCCAGACGTCCTAGATGTCCTATATGTCCCTAACGTCCCAGACGTCTCTGATGTCCCATATGTCCCACATGTCCCTAATGTGCCAGGCGTCCCAGATGTCGCATATGTCCCATATTTACCTAATGTCCCAGGAGTCATAAATGTCCCACAAGTCCATAACGTCCCAGACGTCCCGGACGTCCTAAATGTCGCATATGTCGCTAACGTCCCAGACGTCTCAGCTGTCCCGTATGTCCCTAACGTCCTAGACGTCCGAGATGTCCTAGATGTCCCATATGTCTTTACCGTCACAGACGTCCTAGATGTCCTATATATTCCTAACGTCCCAGATGTCAAATATGTCCCTAAAGTCCCAGACGTCCTAGATGTCCCATATGTCCTTAACGTCCCAGACGTCCCAGATGAGCCATATGTCCCTAACGTCCCAGACGTCCCAGATGTCCCAAAGGTCTTATATATCCTTAATGTCCCAGGCGTATTAGATGTCCCATATGTCCCTAATGTGCCAGGCGTCCTAAATGTCCCATATGTCTTTAACGTCCCGGAAGTCCCAGTCGTCCTAGATGTCCCATATGTCCTTAACGTCCCAGACGTCCCAGATGTCCCATATGTCCCTAACGTCCCAGATGTCCCAGATGTCCCATATGTCCCATATGTCCCTAATGTCCCAGGCGTCCTAGATATTCCATATGTCCCTAACGTCCCAGACGTCCTAAATGTCCCATATGTCCCTAACGTCCCAGACGTCCCATATGTCCCTAACGTCCCAGACGTCCCAGACGTCCTAAATGTCCCATATGTCCCTAACGTCCCAGACGTCTCAGACGTCCTAGAAGTCCTATATGTCCCTAACGTCCCAGACGTCTCAGACGTCCTAAATGTCCCATATGTCCCTAACGTCCCAGACGTCCCATATGTCCTTAACGTCCCAGACGTCCCAGACGTCCTAAATGTCCCATATGTCCCTAATGTCCCAGACGTCCTAGATGTCCCATATGTCCCTAACGTCCCAAACGTCTCATACGTCCTAGATGTCCTATATGTCCCTACCGTCCCAGACGTCCCAGATGTCCCATATGTCCCTAACGTCTCAGACGTCCCAGATGTCCCATATGTCCTTAACGTCCCAGACGTCCCAGATGTCCCATATGTCTCATATGTCCCTAATGTTCCAGGCGTCCCAGATGTCCCATATGTCCCATATGTCCCTAATGTCCCAGACGTTTTAAGTGTCCCATATGTACTTAAAGTTTCAGACGTCCCAGAAGTCTTAGATGTCCCATATGTCCTTACCGTCCCAGACGTCCTAGATGTCCCATATGTCCCATATGACCCTAATGTCCCAGGCGCCCTAAATGTCCCATATGTCCTTAACGTCCCAGACGTCTCAGACGTCCTAGATGTGACATATGTCCTTAACGTCCCAGACGTCCCAGATGTCCCATATGTCTCTAACGTCCCAGACGTCTTATATGTCCCATATGTCCCATATGTCCTTAATGTCCCAGGCGTCCCAACTGTCCCATATGTCCCTAACGTCCCAGACGTCCTAGATGTCCCATATATCCTTAACGTCCCAGACGTCCCAGATATCCCATATGTCCTATATCTCAATAACGTCCCAGACGTCCCAGATGTCCCATATGTCCCTAACGTCCCAGATGTTCCATATGTCCCTAACGTCCCAGACGTCCTAGATGTCCTATATTAACCTAACGTCCCAGACGTCCCATATCTCCCATATGTCCCTAACGTCCCAGACGTCCTAGATGTCCCATATGTCCTTAACGTCCCAGACGTCCCAGAAGTCCCAAAGGTCTTATATATCCTTAATGTCCAAGGCGTATTAGATGTCCCATATGTCCCTAATGTGCCAGGCGTCCTACTTGTCCCATATGTCTTTAACGTTCCGGAAGTCCCAGACGTCCTAGATGTCCCATATGTCCTTAACGTCCCAGACGTCCCAGATGTCCCATATGTCCCTAACGTCCCAGACGTCCCAGATGTCCCATATGTCCCATATGTCCCTAATGTCCCAGGCGTCCTAGATATTCCATATGTCCCTAACGTCCCAGACGTCCTAAATGTCCCATATGTCCCTAACGTCCCAGACGTCCCATATGTCCTTAACGTCCCAGACGTCCCAGACGTTCTAAATGTCCCATATGTCCCTAACGACCCAGACGTCTCAGACGTCCTAGATGTCCTATATGACCCTAACGTCCCAGACGTCTCAGACGTCCTTAATGTCCCATATGTCCCTAACGTTCCAGACGTCCCATATGTCCTTAACGTCCCAGACGTCCCAGACGTCCTAAATGTCCCATATGTCCCTAATATCCCACACGTCCTAGATGTCCAATATGTCCCTAACGTCCCAGACGTCTCAGACGTCCTAGATGTCCTATATGTCCCTAACGTCCCAGACGTCCCAGATGTCCCATATGTCCCTAACGTCTCAGACGTCCCAGATGTCCTATATGTCCTTAACGTCCCAGACGTCCCAGATGTCCCATATGTCTCATATGTCCCTAATGTTCCAGGCGTCCCAGATGTCCCATATGTTCCATATGTCCCTAATGTCCCAGACGTTTTAGATGTCCCATATGTACTTAAAGTTTCAGACGTCCCAGACGTCCTAGATGTCCCATATGTCCTTAACGTCCCAGACGTCCCAGATGTCCCATATGTCCCATATGTCCCTAATGTCCCAGGCGCCCTAAATGTCCCATATGTTCTTAACGTCCCAGACGTCCCAGACGTCCTAGATGCGACATATGTCCTTAACGTCCCAGACGTCCGAGATGTCCCATATGTCTCTAACGTCCCAAACGTCCCATATGTCCCATATGTCCCATATGTGCTTAATGTCCCAGGCGTCCCAAATGTCCCATATGTCCCTAACGTCCCAGACGTCCTAGATGTCCCATATATCCTTAACGTCCCAGACGTCCCAGATATCCCATATGTCCTATATCTCAATAACGTCCCAGACGTCCCAGATGTCTCATATGTCCCTAACGTCCCAGATGTTCCATATGTCCCTAACGTCCCAGATGTCCTAGATGTCCTATATGTCCCTAACGTCCCAGACGTCCCAGATCTCCCATATGTCCCTAACGTCCCAGACGTTCTAGATGTCCCTTATATCCTTAACGTCCCTGGCGTCCCAGATGTCCCATATGTCCCTAACGTCCCAGACGTCCCAGATGTCCTATATGTCCAATATATCCCTAATGTCCCAATCGTCCCAGATCTCCCATATGTCCCAAATGTCCGTAATGTCCCAGGCGTCCTAAATGTCCCATATGTCCTTAACGTCCCAGACCTACCAGACGTCCTAGATGTCCCAAATGTCCTTAACGTCCCAGACGTCCCAGATGTCCCATATGTTTCATATGTTTCTAATGCCTTAGGCGTCCTGGATGTTCCATATGTCCCTAACGTCCCAGACGTACCAGATGTCCTAGATGACCCATATGTCCTTAACGTCCCAGACGTCACAGATGTCCCATATGTCCCTAACGTCCCAGACGTCCCAGATGTCCCATATGTCCTTAATATCCCAGGCGTAGTAAATGTCCCATATGTCCTTAACGTCCCAGACGTCCCAGACGCCCTAGATGTCCCATATGTCCTTAACGTCCCAGACGTCCTAGATGTCCCATATGTCCCTAACGTCCCAGACGTCCTAGATGTCCCATATGTCCTTAACGTCCCAGACGTCCTAGATGTCCCATATGTCCTTAACGTCCCAGACGTCCCAGATGACCTATACGTCCCTAACGTCCCAGACGTCCCAGATGTCCCAAAGGTCTTATATATCCCTAATGTCCCAGGCGTATTAAATGTCCCATATGTCCCTTATGTCCCTAATGTGCCAGGCGTCCTATATGTCCCATATGTCCTTAACGTCCCAGACGTCCCAGATATCCCATATGTCCTTAACGTCCCAGACGTCGCAAATGTCCCATATGCCCCTAATGTCCCAGGCGTCCTAAATGTCCCATATGTCCTTAACGTCCCAGACGTCCCAGACGCCCTAGATATCCCATATGTCATTAACGTCCCGGACGTCCCAGATGTCCCATATGTCCCTAACGTCCCAGACGTCCCAGATGTCCCATATGTCTCATATGTCCCTGATGTCCGAGGCGTCCCAGATGTCCCATATGTCCCATATGTCCCTAATGTCCCAGGCGTCCTAAATGTCCCATATGTCCTTAAAGTCCCAGACGTCCCAGACGTAATAGATGTGCCATATGTCCTTAAAGTCCCAGACGTCCCAGATGTCCCATATGTCCCATGTGTCCCTAATGACCCAGGCGTCCTAGATGTTCCATATGTCCTTAACGTCCAAAACGTCCTAAATGTCCCATATGTCCCTAACGTCCCAGATGTTCCGTATGTCCCTAACGTCCCAGACGTCCTAGATGTCCTATATGTCCCTAACGTCCCAAACGTCCCAGATCTCCCATATGTCCCTAACGTCCCAGACGTACCAGATGTCCTAGATGTCCCATATGTCCTTAACGTCCCAGACGTCACAGATGTCCCATATGTCCCTAACGTCCCAGACATCCCAGATGTCCCATATGTCCTTAATATCCCAGGCGTAGTAAATGTCCCATATGTCCTTAACGTCCCAGACGTCCCAGACGCCCTAGATGTCCCATATGTCCTTAACGTCCCAGACGTCCTAGATGTCCCATATGTCCCATGTGTCCCTAATGTCCCAGGCGTCCTAGATGTTCCATATGTTTCTAACGTCCAAACCGTCCTAAATGTGCCATATGTCCCTAATGTCTCAGGCGTCCCATATGTCGCATATGTCCCATATGTCCCTAATATCCCATGCGTCCCAAATGTCCCATATGTCCATAACGTCCCAGACGTCCCAGATGTCCCATATGTCCTTAATATCCCAGGCGTAGTAAATGTCCCATATGTCCTTAACGTCCCAGACGTTTCAGACGCCCTAGATGTCCCATATGTCCTTAACGTCCCAGACGTCCTAGATGTCCCATATGTCCCATGTGTCCCTAATGTCCCAGGCGTCCTAGATGTTCCATATGTTTCTAACGTCCAAACCGTCCTAAATGTGCCATATGTCCCTAATGTCTCAGGCGTCCCATATGTCGCATATGTCCCATATGTCCCTAATATCCCATGCGTCCCAAATGTCCCATATGTCTCTAACGTCACAGACGTCCTAGATGTCCTATATGTTCCTAACGTCCCAGATGTCTAATATGTCCCTAAAGTCCCAGATGTCCCAGATGTCCCTAACGTCCCAGACGTCCTAGATGTCCCATATGTCCTTAACGTCCCAGACGTCCCAGATGACCCATACGTCCCTAACGTCCCAGACGTCCCAGATGACCCAAAGGTCTTACATATCCCTAATGTCCCAGGCGTATTAAATGTCCCATATGTCCCTTATGTCCCTAATGTGCCAGGCGTCCTAAATGTCCCATATGTCCTTAACGTCCCGGACGTCCCAGACGTCCTAGATGTCCCATATGTCTTTAACGTCCCAGACGTCCCAGATGTTTCATATGTCCCTAACGTCCCAGACGTCCCAGATGTCCCATATGTCCCATATGTCCCTAATGTCCCAGGCTTCCTAGATATTCCATATGTCCCTAACGTCCCAGACGTCCTAAATGTCCCATATGTCCCTAACGTCCCAGACGTCCCAGATGTCCCATACGTCCCTAACGTCCCAGACGTCCCAGATGTCCCAAAGGTCTTATATATCCCTAATGTCCCAGGCGTATTAAATGTCCCATATGTCCCTTATGTCCCTAATGTGCCAGGCGTCCTATATGTCCCATATGTCCTTAACGTCCCAGACGTCCCAGATATCCCATATGTCCTTAACGTCCCAGACGTCGCAAATGTCCCATATGCCCCTAATGTCCCAGGCGTCCTAAATGTCCCATATGTCCTTAACGTCCCAGACGTCCCAGACGCCCTAGATATCCCATATGTCATTAATGTCCCGGACGTCCCAGATGTCCCATATGTCCCTAACGTCCCAGACGTCCCAGATGTCCCATATGTCTCATATGTCCCTGATGTCCGAGGCGTCCCAGATGTCCCATATGTCCCATATGTCCCTAATGTCCCAGGCGTCCTAAATGTCCCATATGTCCTTAAAGTCCCAGACGTCCCAGACGTAATAGATGTGCCATATGTCCTTAAAGTCCCAGACGTCCCAGATGTCCCATATGTCCCATGTGTCCCTAATGACCCAGGCGTCCTAGATGTTCCATATGTCCTTAACGTCCAAAACGTCCTAAATGTCCCATATGTCCCTAACGTCCCAGATGTTCCGTATGTCCCTAACGTCCCAGACGTCCTAGATGTCCTATATGTCCCTAACGTCCCAAACGTCCCAGATCTCCCATATGTCCCTAACGTCCCAGACGTACCAGATGTCCTAGATGTCCCATATGTCCTTAACGTCCCAGACGTCACAGATGTCCCATATGTCCCTAACGTCCCAGACATCCCAGATGTCCCATATGTCCTTAATATCCCAGGCGTAGTAAATGTCCCATATGTCCTTAACGTCCCAGACGTCCCAGACGCCCTAGATGTCCCATATGTCCTTAACGTCCCAGACGTCCTAGATGTCCCATATGTCCCATGTGTCCCTAATGTCCCAGGCGTCCTAGATGTTCCATATGTTTCTAACGTCCAAACCGTCCTAAATGTGCCATATGTCCCTAATGTCTCAGGCGTCCCATATGTCGCATATGTCCCATATGTCCCTAATATCCCATGCGTCCCAAATGTCCCATATGTCCATAACGTCCCAGACGTCCCAGATGTCCCATATGTCCTTAATATCCCAGGCGTAGTAAATGTCCCATATGTCCTTAACGTCCCAGACGTTTCAGACGCCCTAGATGTCCCATATGTCCTTAACGTCCCAGACGTCCTAGATGTCCCATATGTCCCATGTGTCCCTAATGTCCCAGGCGTCCTAGATGTTCCATATGTTTCTAACGTCCAAACCGTCCTAAATGTGCCATATGTCCCTAATGTCTCAGGCGTCCCATATGTCGCATATGTCCCATATGTCCCTAATATCCCATGCGTCCCAAATGTCCCATATGTCTCTAACGTCACAGACGTCCTAGATGTCCTATATGTTCCTAACGTCCCAGATGTCTAATATGTCCCTAAAGTCCCAGATGTCCCAGATGTCCCATATGTCCCTAACGTCCCAGACGTCCTAGATGTCCCATATGTCCTTAACGTCCCAGACGTCCCAGATGACCCATACGTCCCTAACGTCCCAGACGTCCCAGATGACCCAAAGGTCTTACATATCCCTAATGTCCCAGGCGTATTAAATGTCCCATATGTCCCTTATGTCCCTAATGTGCCAGGCGTCCTAAATGTCCCATATGTCCTTAACGTCCCGGACGTCCCAGACGTCCTAGATGTCCCATATGTCCTTAACGTCCCAGACGTCCCAGATGTTTCATATGTCCCTAACGTCCCAGACGTCCCAGATGTCCCAAAGGTCTTATATATCCCTAATGTCCCAGGCGTATTAAATGTCCCATATGTCCCATATGTCCCTAATGTGCCAGGCGTCCTAAATGTCCCATATGTCCTTAACGTCCCGGACGTCCCAGACGTCCTAGATGTGCCATATGTCCTTAACGTCCCAGACGTCCCAGATGTTTCATATGTCCCTAACGTCCCAGACGTCCCAGATGTCCCATATGTCCCATATGTTCCTAATGTCCCAGGCTTCCTAGATATTCCATATGTCCCTAACGTCCCAGACGTCCTAGATGTTCCATATGTTTCTAACGTCCAAACCGTCCTAAATGTGCCATATGTCCCTAATGTCTCAGGCGTCCCATATGTCGCATATGTCCCATATGTCCCTAATATCCCATGCGTCACAGATGTCCCATATGTCCCTAACGTCCCAGACGTCCCAGATGTCCCATATGTCCTTAATATCCCAGGCGTAGTAAATGTCCCATATGTTCTTAACGTCCCAGACGTCCCAGACGCCCTAGATGTCCCATATGTCCTTAACGTCCCAGACGTCCTAGATGTCCCATATGTCCCATGTGTCCCTAATGTCCCAGGCGTCCTAGATGTTCCATATGTTTCTAACGTCCAAACCGTCCTAAATGTGCCATATGTCCCTAATGTCTCAGGCGTCCCATATGTCGCATATGTCCCATATGTCCCTAATATCCCATGCGTCCCAAATGTCCCATATGTCCATAACGTCCCAGACGTCTCAGCTGTCCCGTATGTCCCTAACGTCCCAGACGTCCGAGATGTCCCAGATGTCCAATATGTCCCTAAAGTCCCAGACGTCCCAGATGTCCCATATGTCCCTAACGTCCCAGACGTCCTAGATGTCCCATATGTTCTTAACGACCCAGACGTCCCAGATGACCCATACGTCCCTAACGTCCCAGACGTCCCAGATGTCCCAAAGGTCTTATATATCCCTAATGTCCCAGGCGTATTAAATGTCCCATATGTCCCATATGTCCCTAATGTGCCAGGCGTCCTAAATGTCCCATATGTCCTTAACGTCCCGGACGTCCCAGACATCCTAGATGTGCCATATGTCCTTAACGTCCCAGACCTCCCAGATGTTTCATATGTCCCTAACGTCCCAGACGTCCCAGATGTCCCATATTTCCCATATGTCCCTAATGTCCCAGGATTCCTAGATATTCCATATGTCCCTAACGTCCCAGACGTCCTAAATGTCCCATATGTCCCTAACGTCCCAGACGTTCCAGATGTCCCATATGTCCTTAACGTCCCAGACGTCCCAGACGTCCTAAATGTCCCATATGTCCCTAATGTCCCAGACGTCCTAGATGTCCCATATATCCCTAACGTCCCAGACGTCTCAGACGTCCTAGATGTCCCATATGTCCCTAACGTCCCAGACGTCCTAGATGTCCCATATGTCCCTAACGTCCCAGACGTCTCAGACGTCCTAGATGTCCTATATGTCCCTAACGTCCTAGACGTACCAGATGCCCCATATGTTTCTAACGTTTCAGACGTCCCAGATGTCCCATATGTCCTTAACGTCCCAGACGTCCCAGATGTCCCATATGTCTCGTATGTTCCTAATGTCCCAGGCGTCCCAGATGTCCCATATGTCTCATATGTCCCTAATATCCCAGACGTTTTAAATGTCTCATATGTCCTTAACGTTTCAGACGTCCCAGACGTCCTAGATGTCCCATATGTCCTTAACGTCCCAGACGTCCCAGATGTCCCATATGTCCCATATGTCCCTAATGTCCCAGGCGCCCTAAATGTTCCATATGTCCTTAACGTCCCAGACGTCCCAGACGTCCTAAATGTCCCATATGTCCTTAACGTCCCAGACGTCCCAGCTGTCCCATATGTCTCTAACGTCCCAGACGTCCCATATGTCCCATATGTCCCATATGTCCTTAATGACCCAGGCGTCCCAGATGTCCCATATTTCCCTAACGTCCCAGACGTCCCAGATGTCCCATATGTCTCTAACGTCCCAGACGTCCCATATGTCCCATATGTCCCATATGTCCTTAATGTCCCAGGCGTCCCAGATATCCCATATTTCCCTAACGTCCCAGACGTCCTAGATGTCCCATATATCCTTAACGTCCCAGACGTCCCATATGTCCCATATGTCCCATATGTCCATAATGTCCCAGGCGTCCCAGATGTCCCATATTTCCCTAACGTCCCAGACGTCCTAGATGTCCCATATGTCCTTAACGTCCCAGATGTCCCAGATGTCCCATATGTCCCATATGTCCCTAATGTCCCAGGCGCCCTAAATGTTCCATATGTCCTTAACGTCCCAGACGTCCCAGACGGCCCAGATGTCCCATATGTCTCTAACGTCCCAGACGTCCCATATGTCCCATATGTCCCATATGTCCTTAATGTCCCAGGCGTCCCAGATGTCCCATATTTCCCTAACGTCCCAGACGTCCCAGATGTCCCATATGTCTCTAACGTCCCAGACGTCCCATATGTCCCATATGTCCCATATGTCCTTAATGTCCCAGGCGTCCCAGATGTCCCATATTTCCCTAACGTCCCAGACGTCCTAGATGTCCCATATATCCTTAACGTCCTAGACGTCCCATATGTCCCATATGTCCCATATGTCCATAATGTCCCAGGCGTCCCAGATGTCCCATATTTCCCTAACGTCCCAGACGTCCTAGATGTCCCATATATCCTTAACGTCCCAGACGTCCCAGATGTCCCATATGTCCCTAACGTCCCAGACGTCCTAGATGTCTTATATGCCCCTAACGTCCCAGACGTCCCAGATCTCCCATATGTCCCTAACGTCCCAGACGTTCTAGGTGTCCCTTATATCCTTAACGTCCCAGACGTCCCAGATGTCCCATATGTCAATAACGTCCCAGACGTCCCAGATGTCCTATATGTCCCATATGTCCCTAATGTCCCAGGCGTTCCAGACCTCCCATATGTCCCATATGTCCCTAATGTCCAGGGCGTCCTAAATGTCCCATATGTCTTTAACGTCCCAGACGTACCAGAAGTCCTAGATGTCTTATTCGTCCTTAACGTCCCAGACGTCCCAGATATCCCATATGTCCCATATGTCCCTAATGTGAAGGGCGTCCTAAATGTCCCATATCTCCTTAACGTCCCAGACGTCCCAGACGTCCTAGATGTCCCAAATGTCTTTACCGTCCCAGACGTCCCAGATGTCCCATATGTTTCATATGTTTCTAATGTCCCAGGCGTCCTAGATGTTCCATATGTCCCTAACGTCCCAGACGTCCCAGATGTCCCATATGTTCCTAATATCCCAGGCGTAGTAAATGTCCCATATGTCCTTAACGTCCCAGACGTCCCAGACGCCCTAGATGTCCCATATATCCTTAACGTCCCAGACGTCCCAGTATATCCCATATGTCATATACCTCCCTAACGTTTCAGACGTCCCAGATGTCCCATATGTCCCTAACGTCCCAGATGTTCCATATGTCCCTAAAGTCCCAGACGTCCTAGATGTCTTATTTGTCCCTAACGTCCCAGACGTCCCAGATTTCCCATATGTCCCTAACGTCCCAGACGTCCTAGATGTCCCTTATATCCTTAACGTCCCAGACGTCCCAGATGTCCCATATGTCAATAACGTCCCAGACGTCCCAGATGTCCTATATGTCCCATATGTCCCTAATGCCCCAGGCGTCCCAGACCTCCCATATGTCCCATATGTCTCTAATGTCCAGGGCGTCCTAAATGTCCCATATGTCCTTAACGTCCTAGACGTCCCAGACGTCCTAGATGTCCCATATATCCTAAACGTCCCAGACGTCCCAGACGTCCTAGATGTCCCATATATCCTTAACGTCCCAGGCGTCCCAGATGTCCCATATGTCCATAACGTCCCAGACGTACCAGATGTTCAATGTGTACCATATGTCCCTAATGTCCCAGGCGTCCCAGATGTCCCATATGTCCCAAATGTCCCTAATGTCCCAGGCGTCCTAAATGTCCCATATGTCCTTAACGTTCCAGACGTCCCAGACGTCTTAGATGTCCCAAATGTCCTTAACGTCCCAGACGTCCCAGATGTTCCATATGTTCCATATGTTTCTAATGTCCCAAGCGTCCTAGATGTTCTATATGTCCCTAACGTCCCAGACGTCCCAGATGTCCTAGATGTCCCATATGTCCTTAACGTCCCAGACGTCCCAGATGTCCCATATGTCCTTAACGTCCCAGACGTCCCAAATGTCCCATATGTCCCTAATGTCCCAGGCGTCCTAAATGTCCCATATGTCCTTAACGTCCCAGACATCCCAGATGCCCTAGATGTCCCATATGTCATTAACGTCCCGGACGTCCCAGATGTCCCATGTGTCCCTAACGTCCCAGACGTCCCAGATGTCTCATATGTCCCATATGTCCCTAATGTCCGGGGCGTCCCAGACGTCCCATATGTCCCATATGTCCCTAATGTCCCAGGCGTCCTAAATGTCCCATATGTCCTTAAAGTCCCAGACGTCCCTGATGTCCCATATGTCCTATGTGTCCCTAATGACCCAAGCGTCCTAGATGTTCCATATGTCCCCAACGTCCAAGACGTCCTAAATGTCCCATATGTCCTTAACGTCCCAGACGTCCCAGCTGTCCCGTATGTCCCACATGTCCCTAATGTGCCAGGCGTCCCAGATGTCGCATATGTCCCATATTTACCTAATGTCCCAGGCGTCATACATGTCCTACATGTCCATAACGTCCCAGACGTCCCGGACGTCCTAAATGTCGCATATGTTTCTAACGTCCCAGACGTCTCAGCTGTCCCGTATGTCCCTAACGTCCTAGATGTCCGAGATGTCCTAGATGTCCCATATGTCTCTAACGTCACAGACGTCCTAGATGTCCTATATATTACTAACGTCCCAGATGTCCCATATGTCCATAAAGTCCCAGACGTCCCAGATGTCCCATATGTCCCTAACGTCCCAGTCGTCCTAGATGTCCCATATGTCCTTAACGTCCCAGACGTCCCAGATGAGCCATATGTCCTTAACGTCCCAGACGTCCCAGATGTCCCAAAGGTCTTATATATCCTTAATGTCCCAGGCGTATTAGATGTCCCATATGTCCCTAATGTGCCAGGCGTCCTAAATGTCCCATATGTCTTTAACGTCCCGGAAGTCACAGTCGTCCTAGATGTCCCATATGTCCTTAACGTCCCAGACGTCCCAGATGTCCCGTATGTCCCTAACGTCCCAGACTTCCCAGATGTCCCATATGTCCCATATGTCCCTAATGTCCCAGGCGTCCTAGATATTCCATATGTCCCTAACGTCCCAAACGTCCTAAATGTCCCATATGTCCCTAACGTCCCAGACGTCCCATATGTCCTTAACGTCCCAGACGTCCCAGACGTCCTAAATGTCCCATATGTCCTTAACGTCCCAGACGTCTCAGACGTCCTAGATGTCCTATATGTCCCTAACGTCCCAGACGTCTCAGACGTCCTAAATGTCCCATATGTCCCTAACGTCCCAGACGTCCCATATGTCCTTAACGTCCCAGACGTCCTAAATGTCCCATATGTCCCTAATGTCCCAGACGTCCTAGATGTCCCATATGTCCCTAACGTCCCAGACGTCTCAGACGTCCTAGATGTCCTATATGTCCATAACGTCCCAGACGTCCCAGATGTCCCATATGTCCCTAACGTCTCAGACGTCCCAGATGTCCCATATGTCCTTAACGTCCCAGACGTCCCAGATGTCCCATATGTCTCATATGTCCCTATTGTTCCAGATGTCCCAGATGTCCCATATGTCCCATATGTCCCTAATGTCACAGACGTTTTAAATGTCCCATATGTACTTAAAGTTTCAGACGTCCCAGACGTCCTAGAGGTCCCATATGTCCTTAACGTCCCAGACGTCCTAGATGTCCCATATGTCCCATATGTCCCTAATGTCCCAGGCGCCCTAAATGTCCCATATGTCCTTAACGTCCCAGACGTCCCAGACGTCCTAGATGTGACATATGTCCTTAACGTCCCAGACGTCCCAGATGTCCAATATGTCTCTAACGTCCCAGACGTCCCATATGTCCCATATGTCCCATATGTCCTTAATGTCCCAGGCGTCCCAAATGTCCCATATGTCCCTAACGTCCCAGACGTCCTAGATGTCCCATATACCTTTAACGTCCCAGACGTCCAAGATATCCCATATGTCCTATATCTCAATAACGTCCCAGACGTCCCAGATGTCCCATATGTCCCTAACGTCCCAGATGTTCCATATGTCCCTAACGTCCCAGACGTCCTAGATGTCCTATATGTCCCTAACGTCCCAGACGTCCCAGATCTCCCATATGTCCCAAATGTCCCTAATGTCCCAGGCATCCTAAATGTCCCATATGTCCTTAACGTCCCAGACCTCCCAGACGTCCTAGATGTCCCAAATGTCCCTAAAGTCCTAGACGTCCCAGATGTCCCATATGTCCCTAACGTCCCAGACGTCCTAGATGTCCCATATGTCCTTAACGTCCCAGACGTCCCAGATGTCCCATATGTCCCATATGTCCCTAATGTCCCAGGCGCCCTAAATGTTCCATATGTCCTTAACGTCCCAGACGTCCCAGACGTCTTAAATGTCCCATATGTCCTTAACGTCCCAGACGTCCCAGATGTCCCATATGTCTCTAACGTCCCAGACGTCCCATATGTCCCATATGTCCTTAATGTCCCAGGCGTCCCAGATGTCCCATATTTCCCTAACGTCCCAGACGTCCCAGATGTCCCATATGTCCCTAATGTGCCAGGCGTCCTACTTGTCCCATATGTCTTTAACGTTCCGGAAGTCCCAGACGTTTCAGATGTCCCATATGTTTCATATGTTTTTAATGTCCCAGGCGTCCTAGATGTTCCATATGTCCCTAACGTCCCAGACGTCCCAGATGTCCTAGATGTCCCATATGTCCTTAACGTCCCAGACGTCCCAGTTGTCCCATATGTCCCTAACGTCCCAGACGTCCCAGATGTCCCATATGTCCCTAACGTCCCAGACGTCCCAGATGTCCCATATGTCCCTAACGTCCCAGACGTCCCAGATCTCCCATATGTCCCTAACGTTCCAGACGTTCTAGATGTCCCTTATATCCTTAACGTCCCAGGCGTCCCAGATGTCCCATATATCCTAAACGTCCCAGACGTCCCAGATATCCCATATGTCCCATATGTCCCTAATGTCCCAGGCCTCCTAAATGTCCCATATGTCCTTAACGTCCCAAGCGTCCCAGATGTCCCATATGTCCGTAACGTCCCAGACGTACCAGATGTTCAATGTGTCCCATATGTCCCTAATGTCCCAGGCGTCCCAGATGTCCCATATGTCCCAAATGTCCCTATTGTCCCAGGCGTCCTAAATGTCCCATATGTCCTTAACGTTCCAGACGTCCCAGACGTCTTAGATGTCCCAAATGTCCTTAACGTCCCAGACGTCCCAGATGTCCCATATGTTCCATATGTTTCTAATGTCCCAAGCGTCCTAGATGTTCTATATGTCCCTAACGTCCCAGACGTCCCAGATGTCCTAGATGTCCCATATGTCCTTAACGTCCCAGACGTCCCAGATGTCCCATATGTCATTAACGTCCCGGACGTCCCAGATGTCCCATGTGTCCCTAACGTCCCAGACGTCCCATATGTCTCATATGTCCCATATGTCCCTAATGTCCGAGGCGTCCCAGATGTCCCATATGTCACATATGTCCCTAATGTCCCATATGTCCCTAATGTCCCAGGCGTCCTAAATGTCCCATATGTCCTTAACGTCCCAGACGTCCCAGACGTCCTAGATGTGCCATATGTCCTTAAAGTCCCAGACGTCTCTGATGTCCCATATGTTCCATGTGTCCCTAATGACCGAGGCGTCCTAGATGTTCCATATGTCCCTAACGTCCAAGACGTCCTAAATGTCCCATATGTCCCTAACGTCCCAGACGTCCCAGCTGTCCCGTATGTCCCTAACGCCCCTGACGTCCCAGACGTCCTAGATGTCCTATATGTCCCTAACGTCCCAGACGTCTCTGATGTCCCATATGTCCCACATGTCCCTAATGTGCCAGGCGTCCCAGATGTCGCATATGTCCCATATTTACCTAATGTCCCAGGAGTCATAAATGTCCCACAAGTCCATAACGTCCCAGACGTCCCGGACGTCCTAAATGTCGCATATGTCGCTAACGTCCCAGACGGCTCAGCTGTCCCGTATGTCCCTAACGTCCTAGACGTCCGAGATGTCCTAGATGTCCCATATGTCTCTACCGTCACAGACGTCCTAGATGTCCTATATATTCCTAACGTCCCAGATGTCAAATATGTCCCTAAAGTCCCAGACGTCCTAGATGTCCCATATGGCCTTAACGTCCCAGACGTCCCAGATGAGCCATATGTCCCTAACGTCCCAGACGTCCCAGATGTCCCAAAGGTCTTATATATCCTTAATGTCCCAGGCGTATTAGATGTCCCATATGTCCCTAATGTGCCAGGCGTCCTAAATGTCCCATATGTCTTTAACGTCCCGGAAGTCCCAGTCGTCCTAGATGTCCCATATGTCCTTAACGTCCCAGACGTCCCAGATGTCCCGTATGTCCCTAACGTCCCAGATGTCCCAGATGTCCCATATGTCCCATATGTCCCTAATGTCCCAGGCGTCCTAGATATTCCATATGTCCCTAACGTCCCAGACGTCCTAAATGTCCCATATGTCCCTAACGTCCCAGACGTCCCATATGTCCCTAACGTCCCAGACGTCCCAGACGTCCTAAAGGTCCCATATGTCCCTAACGTCCCAGACGTCTCAGACGTCCTAGAAGTCCTATATGTCCCTAACGTCCCAGACGTCTCAGACGTCCTAAATGTCCCATATGTCCCTAACGTCCCAGACGTCCCATATGTCCTTAACGTCCCAGACGTCCCAGACGTCCTAAATGTCCCATATGTCCCTAATGTCCCAGACGTCCTAGATGTCCCATATGTCCCTAACGTCCCAAACGTCTCATACGTCCTAGATGTCCTATATGTCCCTACCGTCCCAGACGTCCCAGATGTCCCATATGTCCCTAACGTCTCAGACGTCCCAGATGTCCCATATGTCCTTAACGTCCCAGACGTCCCAGATGTCCCATATGTCTCATATGTCCCTAATGTTCCAGGCGTCCCAGATGTCTCATATGTCCCATATGTCCCTAATGTCCCAGACGTTTTAAGTGTCCCATATGTACTTAAAGTTTCAGACGTCCCAGAAGTCCTAGATGTCCCATATGTCCTTACCGTCCCAGACGTCCTAGATGTCCCATATGTCCCATATGACCCTAATGTCCCAGGCGCCCTAAATGTCCCATATGTCCTTAACGTCCCAGACGTCTCAGACGTCCTAGATGTGACATATGTCCTTAACGTCCCAGACGTCCCAGATGTCCCATATGTCTCTAACGTCCCAGACGTCTTATATGTCCCATATGTCCCATATGTCCTTAATGTCCCAGGCGTCCCAACTGTCCCATATGTCCCTAACGTCCCAGACGTCCTAGATGTCCCATATATCCTTAACGTCCCAGACGTCCCAGATATCCCATATGTCCTATATCTCAATAACGTCCCAGACGTCCCAGATGTCCCATATGTCCCTAACGTCCCAGATGTTTCATATGTCCCTAACGTCCCAGACGTCCTAGATGTCCTATATGTCCCTAACGTCCCAGACGTCCCATATCTCCCATATGTCCCTAACGTCCCAGACGTTCTAGATGTCTCTTATATCCTTAACGTCCCAGACGTCCCAGATCTCCCATATGTCCCAAATGTCCCTAATGTCCCAGGCGTCCTAAATGTCCCATATGTCCTTAACGTCCCAGACCTCCCAGACGTCCTAGATGTCCCAAATGTCCTTAACGTTCCAGACGTCCCAGATGTCCCATATGTCGCTAAAGTCCCAGAAGTCCCAGATGTCCCATATGTCCCTAACGTCCCAGACGTCCTAGATGTCCCATATGTCCTTAACGTCCCAGACGTCCCAGAAGTCCCAAAGGTCTTATATATCCTTAATGTCCAAGGCGTATTAGATGTCGCATATGTCCCTAATGTGCCAGGCGTCCTACTTGTCCCATATGTCTTTAACGTTCCGGAAGTCCCAGACGTCCTAGATGTCCCATATGTCCTTAACGTCCCAGACGTCCCAGATGTCCCATATGTCCCTAACGTCCCAGACGTCCCAGATGTCCCATATCTCCCATATGTCCCTAATGTCCCAGGCGTCCTAGATATTCCATATGTCCCTAACGTCCCAGACGTCCTAAATGTCCCATATGTCCCTAACGTCCCAGACGTCCCATATGTTCTTAACGTCCCAGACGTCCCAGACGTTCTAAATGTCCCATATGTCCCTAACGACCCAGACGTCTCAGACGTCCTTGATGTCCTATATGACCCTAACGTCCCAGACGTCTCAGACGTCCTTAATGTCCCATATGTCCCTAACGTTCCAGACGTCCCATATGTCCTTAACGTCCCAGACGTCCCAGACGTCCTAAATGTCCCATATGTCCCTAATATCCCACACGTCCTAGATGTCCAATATGTCCCTAACGTCCCAGACGTCTCAGACGTCCTAGATGTCCTATATGTCCCTAACGTCCCAGACGTCCCAGATGTCCCATATGTCCCTAACGTCTCAGACGTCCCAGATGTCCTATATGTCCTTAACGTCCCAGACGTCCCAGATGTCCCATATGTCTCATATGTCCCTAATGTTCCAGGCGTCCCAGATGTCCCATATGTTCCATATGTCCCTAATGTCCCAGACGTTTTAAATGTCCCATATGTACTTAAAGTTTCAGACGTCCCAGACGTCCTAGATGTCCCATATGTCCTTAACGTCCCAGACGTCCCAGATGTCCCATATGTCCCATATATCCCTAATGTCCCAGGCGCCCTAAATGTCCCATATGTTCTTAACGTCCCAGACGTCCCAGACGTCCTAGATGCGACATATGTCCTTAACGTCCCAGACGTCCCAGATGTCCCATATGTCTCTAACGTCCCAAACGTCCCATATGTCCCATATGTCCCATATGTGCTTAATGTCCCAGGCGTCCCAAATGTCCCATATGTCCCTAACGTCCCAGACGTCCTAGATGTCCCATATATCCTTAACGTCCCAGACGTCCCAGATATCCCATATGTCCTATATCTCAATAACGTCCCAGACGTCCCAGATGTCTCATATGTCCCTAACGTCCTAGATGTTCCATATGTCCCTAACGTCCCAGATGTCCTAGATGTCCTATATGTCCCTAACGTCCCAGACGTCCCAGATCTCCCATATGTCCCTAACGTCCCAGACGTTCTAGATGTCCCTTATATCCTTAACGTCCCTGGCGTCCCAGATGTCCCATATGTCCCTAACGTCCCAGACGTCCCAGATGTCCTATATGTCCCATATATCCCTAATGTCCCAATCGTCCCAGATCTCCCATATGTCCCAAATGTCCCTAATGTCCCAGGCGTCCTAAATGTCCCATATGTCCTTAACGTCCCAGACCTACCAGACGTCCTAGATGTCCCAAATGTCCTTAACGTCCCAGACGTCCCAGATGTCCCATATGTTTCATATGTTTCTAATGCCCCAGGCGTCCTGGATGTTCCATATGTCCCTAACGTCCCAGACGTACCAGATGTCCTAGATGACCCATATGTCCTT
Organism: Agriotes lineatus; assembly: GCA_940337035.1. Taxonomy (NCBI): domain Eukaryota; kingdom Metazoa; phylum Arthropoda; class Insecta; order Coleoptera; family Elateridae; genus Agriotes; species Agriotes lineatus. Next base: position 142,824 of record CALNHX010002891.1, on the reverse strand, counting down.
AACGTCCCAGACGTCACAGATGTCCCATATGTCCCTAACGTCCCAGACGTCCCAGATGTCCCATATGTCCTTAATATCCCAGGCGTAGTAAATGTCCCATATGTCCTTAACGTCCCAGACGTCCCAGACGCCCTAGATGTCCCATATGTCCTTAACGTCCCAGACGTCCTAGATGTCCCATATGTCCCTAACGTCCAGACGTCCTAGATGTCCCATATGTCCTTAACGTCCCAGACGTCCTAGATGTCCCATATGTCCTTAACGTCCCAGACGTCCCAGATGACCTATACGTCCCTAACGTCCCAGACGTCCCAGATGTCCCAAAGGTCTTATATATCCCTAATGTCCCAGGCGTATTAAATGTCCCATATGTCCCTTATGTCCCTAATGTGCCAGGCGTCCTAAATGTCCCATATGTCCTTAAAGTCCCAGACGTCCTAGATGTCCCATATGTCCTTAACGTCCCAGACGTCCCAGATGACCCATACGTCCCTAACGTCCCAGACGTCCCAGATGTCCCAAAGGTCTTATATATCCCTAATGTCCCAGGCGTATTAAATGTCCCATATGTCCCTTATGTCCCTAATGTGCCAGGCGTCCTATATGTCCCATATGTCCTTAACGTCCCAGACGTCCCAGATATCCCATATGTCCTTAACGTCCCAGACGTCGCAAATGTCCCATATGCCCTAATGTCCCAGGCGTCCTAAATGTCCCATATGTCCTTAACGTCCCAGACGTCACAGATGTCCCATATGTCCCTAACGTCCCAGACGTCCCAGATGTCCCATATGTCCTTAATATCCCAGGCGTAGTAAATGTCCCATATGTCCTTAACGTCCCAGACGTCCCAGACGCCCTAGATGTCCCATATGTCCTTAACGTCCCAGACGTCCTAGATGTCCCATATGTCCCTAACGTCCCAGACGTCCTAGATGTCCCATATGTCCTTAACGTCCCAGACGTCCTAGATGTCCCATATGTCCTTAACGTCCCAGACGTCCCAGATGACCTATACGTCCCTAACGTCCCAGACGTCCCAGATGTCCCAAAGGTCTTATATATCCCTAATGTCCCAGGCGTATTAAATGTCCCATATGTCCCTTATGTCCCTAATGTGCCAGGCGTCCTAAATGTCCCATATGTCCTTAAAGTCCCAGACGTCCTAGATGTCCCATATGTCCTTAACGTCCCAGACGTCCCAGATGACCCATACGTCCCTAACGTCCCAGACGTCCCAGATGTCCCAAAGGTCTTATATATCCCTAATGTCCCAGGCGTATTAAATGTCCCATATGTCCCTTATGTCCCTAATGTGCCAGGCGTCCTATATGTCCCATATGTCCTTAACGTCCCAGACGTCCCAGATATCCCATATGTCCTTAACGTCCCAGACGTCGCAAATGTCCCATATGCCCCTAATGTCCCAGGCGTCCTAAATGTCCCATATGTCCTTAACGTCCCAGACGTCCCAGACGCCCTAGATATCCCATATGTCATTAACGTCCCGGACGTCCCAGATGTCCCATATGTCCCTAACGTCCCAGACGTCCCAGATGTCCCATATGTCTCATATGTCCCTGATGTCCGAGGCGTCCCAGATGTCCCATATGTCCCATATGTCCCTAATGTCCCAGGCGTCCTAAATGTCCCATATGTCCTTAAAGTCCCAGACGTCCCAGACGTAATAGATGTGCCATATGTCCTTAAAGTCCCAGACGTCCCAGATGTCCCATATGTCCCATGTGTCCCTAATGACCCAGGCGTCCTAGATGTTCCATATGTCCTTTACGTCCAAAACGTCCTAAATGTCCCATATGTCCCTAACGTCCCAGATGTTCCGTATGTCCCTAACGTCCCAGACGTCCTAGATGTCCTATATGTCCCTAACGTCCCAAACGTCCCAGATCTCCCATATGTCCCTAACGTCCCAGACGTACCAGATGTCCTAGATGTCCCATATGTCCTTAACGTCCCAGACGTCACAGATGTCCCATATGTCCCTAACGTCCCAGACATCCCAGATGTCCCATATGTCCTTAATATCCCAGGCGTAGTAAATGTCCCATATGTCCTTAACGTCCCAGACGTCCCAGACGCCCTAGATGTCCCATATGTCCTTAACGTCCCAGACGTCCTAGATGTCCCATATGTCCCATGTGTCCCTAATGTCCCAGGCGTCCTAGATGTTCCATATGTTTCTAACGTCCAAACCGTCCTAAATGTGCCATATGTCCCTAATGTCTCAGGCGTCCCATATGTCGCATATGTCCCATATGTCCCTAATATCCCATGCGTCCCAAATGTCCCATATGTCCATAACGTCCCAGACGTCCCAGATGTCCCATATGTCCTTAATATCCCAGGCGTAGTAAATGTCCCATATGTCCTTAACGTCCCAGACGTCCCAGACGCCCTAGATGTCCCATATGTCCTTAACGTCCCAGACGTCCTAGATGTCCCATATGTCCCATGTGTCCCTAATGTCCCAGGCGTCCTAGATGTTCCATATGTTTCTAACGTCCAAACCGTCCTAAATGTGCCATATGTCCCTAATGTCTCAGGCGTCCCATATGTCGCATATGTCCCATATGTCCCTAATATCCCATGCGTCCCAAATGTCCCATATGTCTCTAACGTCACAGACGTCCTAGATGTCCTATATGTTCCTAACGTCCCAGATGTCTAATATGTCCCTAAAGTCCCAGATGTCCCAGATGTCCCATATGTCCCTAACGTCCCAGACGTCCTAGATGTCCCATATGTCCTTAACGTCCCAGACGTCCCAGATGACCCATACGTCCCTAACGTCCCAGACGTCCCAGATGACCCAAAGGTCTTACATATCCCTAATGTCCCAGGCGTATTAAATGTCCCATATGTCCCTTATGTCCCTAATGTGCCAGGCGTCCTAAATGTCCCATATGTCCTTAACGTCCCGGACGTCCCAGACGTCCTAGATGTCCCATATGTCTTTAACGTCCCAGACGTCCCAGATGTTTCATATGTCCCTAACGTCCCAGACGTCCCAGATGTCCCATATGTCCCATATGTCCCTAATGTCCCAGGCTTCCTAGATATTCCATATGTCCCTAACGTCCCAGACGTCCTAAATGTCCCATATGTCCCTAACGTCCCAGACGTCCCAGATGTCCCATATGCCCTTGACGTCCCAGACGTCCCAGACGTCCTAAATGTCGCATATGTCTTTAATGTCCCAGACGTCCTAGATGTCCCATATGTCCCTAACGTCCCAGACGTCTCAGACGTCCTAGATGTCCCATATGTCCCTAACGTCCCAGACGTCCTAGATGTCCCATATGTCCCTAACGTCCCAGACGTCTCAGACGTCCTAGATGTCCTATATGTCCCTAACGTCCTAGACGTACCAGATGTCCCATATGTTTCTAACGTCTCAGACGTCCCAGATGTCCCATATGTCCTTAACGTCCCAGACGTCCCAGATGTCCCATATGTCTCATATGTCCCTAATGTCCCAGGCGTCCCAGATGTCCCATATGTCCCATATGTCCCTAATGTCCCAGACGTTTTAAATGTCTCATATGTCCTTAACGTTTCAGACGTCCCAGACGTCCTAGATGTCCCATATGTCCTTAACGTCCCAGACGTCCCAGATGTCCCATATGTCCCATATGTCCCTAATGTCCCAGGCGCCCTAAATGTCCTATATGTCCTTAACGTCCCAGACGTCCCAGACGTCCCAGACGTCCCAGACGTCCTAAATGTCCCATATGTCCTTAACGTCCCAGACGTCCCAGATGTCCCATATGTCTCTAACGTCCCAGACGTCCCATATGTCCAATATGTCCCATATGTCCTTAATGTCCCAGGCGTCCCAGATGTCCCATATTTCCCTAACGTCCCAGACGTCCTAGATGTCCCATATATCCTTAACGTCCTAGACGTCCCAGATATCCATATGTCCTATATCTCCCTAACGTCCCAGACGTCCCAGATGTCCCATATGTCCCTAACGTCCCAGATGTTCTATATGTCTCTAACGTCCTGACGTCCTAGATGTCTTATATGCCCCTAACGTCCCAGACGTCCCAGACCTACCATATGTCCCTAACGTCCCAGACGTTCTAGGTGTCCCTAATATCCTTAACGTCCCAGACGTTCCAGATGTCCCATATGTCAATAACGTCCAGACGTCCCAGATGTCCTATATGTCCCATATGTCCCTAATGTCCCAGGCGTCCCAGACCTCCCATATGTCCCATATGTCTCTAATGTCTAGGGCGTCCTAAATGTCCCATATGTCCTTAACGTCCCAGACGTCCCAGACGTCCTAGATGTCTCATTTGTCCTTAACGTCCCAGACGTCCCAGATATCCATATGTCCCATATGTCCCTAATGTCCAGGGCGTCCTAAATGTCCCATATCTCCTTAACGTCCCAGACGTCCCAGACGTCCTAGATGTCCCAAATGTCCTTAACGTCCCAGACGTTTCAGATGTCCCATATGTTTCATATGTTTTTAATGTCCCAGGCGTCCTAGATGTTCCATATGTCCCTAACGTCCCAGACGTCCCAGATGTCCTAGATGTCCCATATGTCCTTAACGTCCCAGACGTCCCAGATGTCCCATATGTCCCTAACGTCCCAGACGTCCCAGATGTCCCATATGTCCCTAACGTCCCAGACGTCCCAGATCTCCCATATGTCCCTAACGTTCCAGACGTTCTAGATGTCCCTTATATCCTTAACGTCCCAGGCGTCCCAGATGTCCCATATGTCCCTAACGTCCCAGACGTCGCAGATGTCCTATATGTCCCATATATCCCTAATGTCCCAGGCGTCCCAGATCTCCCATATGTCCTAAATGTCCCTAATGTCCCAGGCGTCCTAAATGTCCCATATGTCCTTAACGTCCCAGACCTCCCAGACGTCCTAGATGTCCCAAATGTCCTTAACGTCCCAAACGTCCCAGATGTCCCATATGTTTCATATGTTTCTAATGCCCCAGGCGTCCTGGATGTTCCATATGTCCCTAACGTCCCAGACGTACCAGATGTCCTAGATGTCCCATATGTCCTTAACGTCCCAGACGTCACAGATGTCCCATATGTCCCTAACGTCCCAGACGTCCCAGATGTCCCATATGTCCTTAATATCCCAGGCGTAGTAAATGTCCCATATGTCCTTAACGTCCCAGACGTGCCAGACGCCCTAGATGTCCCATATGTCCTTAACGTCCCAGACGTCCTAGATGTCCCATATGTCCCATGTGTCCCTAATGTCCCAGGCGTCCTAGATGTTCCATATGTTTCTAACGTTCAAACCGTCCTAAATGTGCCATATGTCCCTAATGTCTCAGGCGTCCCATATGTCGCATATGTCCCATATGTCCCTAATATCCCATGCGTCACAGATGTCCCATATGTCCCTAACGTCCCAGACGTCCCAGATGTCCCATATGTCCTTAATATCCCAGGCGTAGTAAATGTCCCATATGTTCTTAACGTCCCAGACGTCCCAGACGCCCTAGATGTCCCATATGTCCTTAACGTCCCAGACGTCCTAGATGTCCCATATGTCCCATGTGTCCCTAATGTCCCAGGCGTCCTAGATGTTCCATATGTTTCTAACGTCCAAACCGTCCTAAATGTGCCATATGTCCCTAATATCCCATGCGTCCCAAATGTCCCATATGTCCATAACGTCCCAGACGTCTCAGCTGTCCCGTATGTCCCTAACGTCCCAGACGTCCGAGATGTCCTAGATGTCCCATATGTCTCTAACGTCACAGACGTCCTAGATGTCCTATATGTTCCTAACGTCCCAGATGTCCAATATGTCCCTAAAGTCCCAGACGTCCCAGATGTCCCATATGTCCCTAACGTCCCAGACGTCCTAGATGTCCCATATGTCCTTAACGACCCAGACGTCCCAGATGACCCATACGTCCCTAACGTCCCAGACGTCCCAGATGTCCCAAAGGTCTTATATATCCCTAATGTCCCAGGCGTATTAAATGTCCCATATGTCCCATATGTCCCTAATGTGCCAGGCGTCCTAAATGTCCCATATGTCCTTAACGTCCCGGACGTCCCAGACGTCCTAGATGTGCCATATGTCCTTAACGTCCCAGACGTCCCAGCTGTTTCATATGTCCCTAACGTCCCAGACGTCCCAGATGTCCCATATGTCCCATATGTTCCTAATGTCCCAGGCTTCCTAGATATTCCATATGTCCCTAACGTCCCAGACGTCCTAGATGTTCCATATGTTTCTAACGTCCAAACCGTCCTAAATGTGCCATATGTCCCTAATGTCTCAGGCGTCCCATATGTCGCATATGTCCCATATGTCCCTAATATCCCATGCGTCACAGATGTCCCATATGTCCCTGACGTCCCAGACGTCCCAGATGTCCCATATGTCCTTAATATCCCAGGCGTAGTAAATGTCCCATATGTTCTTAACGTCCCAGACGTCCCAGACGCCCTAGATGTCCCATATGTCCTTAACGTCCCAGACGTCCTAGTTGTCCCATATGTCCCATGTGTCCCTAATGTCCCAGGCGTCCTAGATGTTCCATATGTTTCTAACGTCCAAACCGTCCTAAATGTGCCATATGTCCCTAATGTCTCAGGCGTCCCATATGTCGCATATGTCCCATATGTCCCTAATATCCCATGCGTCCCAAATGTCCCATATGTCCATAACGTCCCAGACGTCTCAGCTGTCCCGTATGTCCCTAACGTCCCAGACGTCCGAGATGTCCTAGATGTCCCATATGTCTCTAACGTCACAGACGTCCTAGATGTCCTATATGTTCCTAACGTCCCAGATGTCCAATATGTCCCTAAAGTCCCAGACGTCCCAGATGTCCCATATGTCCCTAACGTCCGAGACGTCCTAGATGTCCCATATGTCCTTAACGACCCAGACGTCCCAGATGACCCATACGTCCCTAACGTCCCAGACGTCCCAGATGTCCCAAAGGTCTTATATATCCCTAATGTCCCAGGCGTATTAAATGTCCCATATGTCCCATATGTCCCTAATGTGCCAGGCGTCCTAAATGTCCCATATGTCCTTAACGTCCCGGACGTCCCAGACGTCCTAGATGTGCCATATGTCTCATATGTCCTTAACGTTTCAGACGTCCCAGACGTCCTAGATGTCCCATATGTCCTTAACGTCCCAGACGTCCCAGATGTCCCATATGTCCCATATGTCCCTAATGTCCCAGGCGCCCTAAATGTTCCATATGTCCTTAACGTCCCAGACGTCCCAGACGTCCTAAATGTCCCATATGTCCTTAACGTCCCAGACGTCCCAGCTGTCCCATATGTCTCTAACGTCCCAGACGTCCCATATGTCCCATATGTCCCATATGTCCTTAATGACCCAGGCGTCCCAGATGTCCCATATTTCCCTAACGTCCCAGACGTCCCAGATGTCCCATATGTCTCTAACGTCCCAGACGTCCCATATGTCCCATATGTCCCATATGTCCTTAATGTCCCAGGCGTCCCAGATATCCCATATTTCCCTAACGTCCCAGACGTCCTAGATGTCCCATATATCCTTAACGTCCCAGACGTCCCATATGTCCCATATGTCCCATATGTCCATAATGTCCCAGGCGTCCCAGATGTCCCATATTTCCCTAACGTCCCAGACGTCCTAGATGTCCCATATGTCCTTAACGTCCCAGACGTCCCAGATGTCCCATATGTCCCATATGTCCCTAATGTCCCAGGCGCCCTAAATGTTCCATATGTCCTTAACGTCCCAGACGTCCCAGACGTCCCAGATGTCCCATATGTCTCTAACGTCCCAGACGTCCCATATGTCCCATATGTCCTTAATGTCCCAGGCGTCCCAGATGTCCCATATTTCCCTAACGTCCCAGACGTCCCAGATGTCCCATATGTCTCTAACGTCCCAGACGTCCCATATGTCCCATATGTCCCATATGTCCTTAATGTCCCAGGCGTCCCAGATGTCCCATATTTCCCTAACGTCCCAGACGTCCTAGTTGTCCCATATATCCTTAACGTCCTAGACGTCCCATATGTCCCATATGTCCCATATGTCCATAATGTCCCAGGCGTCCCAGATGTCCCATATTTCCCTAACGTCCCAGACGTCCTAGATGTCCCATATATCCTTAACGTCCCAGACGTCCCAGATGTCCCATATGTCCCTAACGTCCCAGACGTCCTAGATGTCTTATATGCCCCTAACGTCCCAGACGTCCCAGATGTCCCATATGTCCCTAACGTCCCAGACGTTCTAGGTGTCCCTTATATCCTTAACGTCCCAGACGTCCCAGATGTCCCATATGTCAATAACGTCCCAGACGTCCCAGATGTCCTATATGTCCCATATGTCCCTAATGTCCCAGGCGTTCCAGACCTCCCATATGTCCCATATGTCCCTAATGTCCAGGGCGTCCTAAATGTCCCATATGTCTTTAACGTCCCAGACGTACCAGAAGTCCTAGATGTCTTATTCGTCCTTAACGTCCCAGACGTCCCAGATATCCCATATGTCCCATATGTCCCTAATGTGAAGGGCGTCCTAAATGTCCCATATCTCCTTAACGTCCCAGACGTCCCAGACGTCCTAGATGTCCCAAATGTCTTTACCGTCCCAGACGTCCCAGATGTCCCATATGTTTCATATGTTTCTAATGTCCCAGGCGTCCTAGATGTTCCATATGTCCCTAACGTCCCAGACGTCCCAGATGTCCCATATGTTCCTAATATCCCAGGCGTAGTAAATGTCCCATATGTCCTTAACGTCCCAGACGTCCCAGACGCCCTAGATGTCCCATATATCCTTAACGTCCCAGACGTCCCAGTATATCCCATATGTCATATACCTCCCTAACGTTTCAGACGTCCCAGATGTCCCATATGTCCCTAACGTCCCAGATGTTCCATATGTCCCTAAAGTCCCAGACGTCCTAGATGTCTTATTTGTCCCTAACGTCCCAGACGTCCCAGATTTCCCATATGTCCCTAACGTCCCAGACGTCCTAGATGTCCCTTATATCCTTAACGTCCCAGACGTCCCAGATGTCCCATATGTCAATAACGTCCCAGACGTCCCAGATGTCCTATATGTCCCATATGTCCCTAATGCCCCAGGCGTCCCAGACCTCCCATATGTCCCATATGTCTCTAATGTCCAGGGCGTCCTAAATGTCCCATATGTCCTTACCGTCCTAGACGTCCCAGACGTCCTAGATGTCCCATATATCCTAAACGTCCCAGACGTCCCAGACGTCCTAGATGTCCCATATATCCTTAACGTCCCAGGCGTCCCAGATGTCCCATATGTCCATAACGTCCCAGACGTACCAGATGTTCAATGTGTACCATATGTCCCTAATGTCCCAGGCGTCCCAGATGTCCCATATGTCCCAAATGTCCCTAATGTCCCAGGCGTCCTAAATGTCCCATATGTCCTTAACGTGCCAGACGTCCCAGACGTCTTAGATGTCCCAAATGTCCTTAACGTCCCAGACGTCCCAGATGTTCCATATGTTCCATATGTTTCTAATGTCCCAAGCGTCCTAGATGTTCTATATGTCCCTAACGTCCCAGACGTCCCAGATGTCCTAGATGTCCCATATGTCCTTAACGTCCCAGACGTCCCAGATGTCCCATATGTCCTTAACGTCCCAGACGTCCCAAATGTCCCATATGTCCCTAATGTCCCAGGCGTCCTAAATGTCCCATATGTCCTTAACGTCCCAGACATCCCAGATGCCCTAGATGTCCCATATGTCATTAACGTCCCGGACGTCCCAGATGTCCCATGTGTCCCTAACGTCCCAGACGTCCCAGATGTCTCATATGTCCCATATGTCCCTAATGTCCGGGGCGTCCCAGACGTCCCATATGTCCCATATGTCCCTAATGTCCCAGGCGTCCTAAATGTCCCATATGTCCTTAACGTCCCAGACGTCCTAGATGTCCCATATGTCCTTAAAGTCCCAGACGTCCCTGATGTCCCATATGTCCTATGTGTCCCTAATGACCCAAGCGTCCTAGATGTTCCATATGTCCCCAACGTCCAAGACGTCCTAAATGTCCCATATGTCCTTAACGTCCCAGACGTCCCAGCTGTCCCGTATGTCCCACATGTCCCTAATGTGCCAGGCGTCCCAGATGTCGCATATGTCCCATATTTACCTAATGTCCCAGGCGTCATAAATGTCCTACATGTCCATAACGTCCCAGACGTCCCGGACGTCCTAAATGTCGCATATGTCTCTAACGTCCCAGACGTCTCAGCTGTCCCGTATGTCCCTAACGTCCTAGATGTCCGAGATGTCCTAGATGTCCCATATGTCTCTAACGTCACAGACGTCCTAGATGTCCTATATATTACTAACGTCCCAGATGTCCCATATGTCCATAAAGTCCCAGACGTCCCAGATGTCCCATATGTCCCTAACGTCCCAGTCGTCCTAGATGTCCCATATGTCCTTAACGTCCCAGACGTCCCAGATGAGCCATATGTCCTTAACGTCCCAGACGTCCCAGATGCCCCAAAGGTCTTATATATCCTTAATGTCCCAGGCGTATTAGATGTCCCATATGTCCCTAATGTGCCAGGCGTCCTAAATGTCCCATATGTCTTTAACGTCCCGGAAGTCACAGTCGTCCTAGATGTCCCATATGTCCTTAACGTCCCAGACGTCCCAGATGTCCCGTATGTCCTTAACGTCCCAGACTTCCCAGATGTCCCATATGTCCCATATGTCCCTAATGTCCCAGGCGTCCTAGATATTCCATATGTCCCTAACGTCCCAAACGTCCTAAATGTCCCATATGTCCCTAACGTCCCAGACGTCCCATATGTCCTTAACGTCCCAGACGTCCCAGACGTCCTAAATGTCCCATATGTCCTTAACGTCCCAGACGTCTCAGACGTCCTAGATGTCCTATATGTCCCTAACGTCCCAGACGTCTCAGACGTCCTAAATGTCCCATATGTCCCTAACGTCCCAGACGTCCCATATGTCCTTAACGTCCCAGACGTCCTAAATGTCCCATATGTCCCTAATGTCCCAGACGTCCTAGATGTCCCATATGTCCCTAACGTCCCAGACGTCTCAGACGTCCTAGATGTCCTATATGTCCATAACGTCCCAGACGTCCCAGATGTCCCATATGTCCCTAACGTCACAGACGTCCCAGATGTCCCATATGTCCTTAACGTCCCAGACGTCCCAGATGTCCCATATGTCTCATATGTCCCTATTGTTCCAGACGTCCCAGATGTCCCATATGTCCCATATGTCCCTAATGTCACAGACGTTTTAAATGTCCCATATGTACTTAAAGTTTCAGACGTCCCAGACGTCCTAGAGGTCCCATATGTCCTTAACGTCCCAGACGTCCTAGATGTCCCATATGTCCCATATGTCCCTAATGTCCCAGGCGCCCTAAATGTCCCATATGTCCTTAACGTCCCAGACGTCCCAGACGTCCTAGATGTGACATATGTCCTTAACGTCCCAGACGTCCCAGATGTCCCATATGTCTCTAACGTCCCAGACGTCCCATATGTCCCATATGTCCTTAATGTCCCAGGCGTCCCAAATGTCCCATATGTCCCTAACGTCCCAGACGTCCTAGATGTCCATATACCTTTAACGTCCCAGACGTCCAAGATATCCCATATGTCCTATATCTCAATAACATCCCAGACGTCCCAGATGTCCCATATGTCCCTAACGTCCCAGATGTTCCATATGTCCCTAACGTCCCAGACGTCCTAGATGTCCTATATGTCCCTAACGTCCCAGACGTCCCAGATCTCCCATATGTCCCAAATGTCCCTAATGTCCCAGGCATCCTAAATGTCCCATATGTCCTTAACGTCCCAGACCTCCCAGACGTCCTAGATGTCCCAAATGTCCCTAAAGTCCTAGACGTCCCAGATGTCCCATATGTCCCTAACGTCCCAGACGTCCTAGATGTCCCATATGTCCTTAACGTCCCAGACGTCCCAGATGTCCCATATGTCCCAATATGTCCCTAATGTCCCAGGCGCCCTAAATGTTCCATATGTCCTTAACGTCCCAGACGTCCCAGACGTCTTAAATGTCCCATATGTCCTTAACGTCCCAGACGTCCCAGATGTCCCATATGTCTCTAACGTCCCAGACGTCCCATATGTCCCATATGTCCTTAATGTCCCAGGCGTCCCAGATGTCCCATATTTCCCTAACGTCCCAGACGTCCCAGATGTCCCATATGTCTCTAACGTTCCAGACGTCCCATATGTCCAATATGTCCTTAATGTCCCAGGCGTCCCAGATGTCCCATATTTCCCTAACGTCCCAGACGTCCTAGATGTCCCATATATCCTTAACGTCCCAGACGTCCCATATGTCCCATATGTCCCATATGTCCATAATGTCCCAGGCGTCCCAGATGTCCCATATTTTCCTAACGTCCCAGACGTCCTAGATGTCCCATATGTCCTTAACGTCCCAGACGTCCCAGATGTCCCATATGTCCCATATGTCCCTAATGTCCCAGGCGCCCTAAATGTTCCATATGTCCTTAACGTCCCAGACGTCCCAGACGTCCTAAATGTCCCATATGTCCTTAACGTCCCAGACGTCCCAGATGTCCCATATGTCTCTAACGTCCCAGACGTCCCATATGTCCCATATGTCCCATATGTCCTTAATGTCCCAGCGTCCCAGATGTCTCATATTTCCCTAACGTCCCAGACGTCCCAGATGTCCCATATGTCTCTAACGTCCCAGACGTCCCATATGTCCCATATGTCCCATATGTCCTTAATGTCCCAGGCGTCCCAGATGTCCCATTATTCCCTAACGTCCCTGACGTCCTAGATGTCCCATATATCCTTAACGTCCCAGACGTCCCATATGTCCCATATGTCCCATATGTCCATAATGTCCCAGGCGTCCCAGATGTCCCATATTTTCCTAACGTCCCAGACGTCCTAGATGTCCCATATATACTTAACGTCCCAGACGTCCCAGATGTCCCATATGTCCCTAACGTCCCAGACGTCCTAGATGTCTTATATGCCCCTAACGTCCCAGACGTCCCAGATCTCCCATATGTCCCTAACGTCCCAGACGTTCTAGGTGTCCCTTATATCCTTAACGTCCCAGACGTCCCAGATGTCCCATATGTCAATAACGTCCCAGACGTCCCAGATGTCCTATATGTCCCATATGTCCCTAATGTCCCAGGCGTTCCAGACCTCCCATATGTCCCATATGTCCCTAATGTCCAGGGCGTCCTAAATGTGCCATATGTCTTTAACGTCCCAGACGTACCAGAAGTCCTAGATGTCTTATTTGTCCTTAACGTCCCAGACGTCCCAGATATCCCATATGTCCCATATGTCCCTAATGTGAAGGGCGTCCTAAATGTCCCATATCTCCTTAACGTCCCAGACGTCCCAGACGTCCTAGATGTCCCAAATGTCTTTACCGTCCCAGACGTCCCAGATGTCCCATATGTTTCATATGTTTCTAATGTCCCAGGCGTCCTAGATGTTCCATATGTCCCTAACGTCCCAGACGTCCCAGATGTCCCATATGTTCCTAATATCCCAGGCGTAGTAAATGTCCCATATGTCCTTAACGTCCCAGACGTCCCAGACGCCCTAGATGTCCCATATGTCCCTAACGTCCCAGACGTCCCAGATATCCCATATGTCCCATATATCCCTAATGTCCCAGACGTCCTAGATGTCCCATATATCCTTAACGTCCCAGACGTCCCAGTATATCCCATATGTCCTATACCTCCCTAACGTTTCAGACGTCCCAGATGTCCCATATGTCCCTAACGTCCCAGATGTTCCATATGTCCCTAAAGTCCCAGACGTCCTAGATGTCTTATTTGTCTATAACGTCCCAGACGTCCCAGATTTCCCATATGTCCCTAACGTCCCAGACGTCCTAGATGTCCCTTATATCCTTAACGTCCCAGACGTCCCAGATGTCCCATATGTCAATAACGTCCCAGACGTCCCAGATGTCCTATATGTCCCATATGTCCCTAACGCCCCAGGCGTCCCAGACCTCCCATATGTCCCATATGTCTCTAATGTCCAGGGCGTCCTAAATGTCCCAAATGTCCTTAACGTCCTAGACGTCCCAGACGTCCTAGATGTCCCATATATCCTAAACGTCCCAGACGTCCCAGATGTCCTATATGTCCCATATGTCCCTAATGCCCCAGGCGTCCCAGACCTCCCATATGTCCCATATGACCCTAATGTCCAGGGCGTCCTAAATGTCCCATATGTCCTTAACGTCCCAGACGTCCCAGACGTCCTAGATGTCCCATATATCCTTAACGTCCCAGGCGTCTCAGCTGTCCCATATGTCCATAACGTCCCAGACGTACCAGATGTTCAATGTGTACCATATGTCCCTAATGTCCCAGGCGTCCCAGATGTCCCATATGTCCCAAATGTCCCTAATGTCCCAGGCGTCCTAAATGTCCCATATGTCCTTAACGTTCCAGACGTCCCAGACGTCTTAGATGTCCCAAATGTCCTTAACGTCCCAGACGTCCCAGATGTCCCATATGTTCCATATGTTTCTAATGTCCCAAGCGTCCTAGATGTTCTATATGTCCCTAACGTCCCAGACGTCCCAGATGTCCTAGATGTCCCATATGTCCTTAACGTCCCAGACGTCCCAGATGTCCCATATGTCCTTAACGTCCCAGACGTCCCAAATGTCCCATATGTCCCTAATGTCCCAGGCGTCCTAAATGTCCCATATGTCCTTAACGTCCCAGACATCCCAGATGCCCTAGATGTCCCATATGTCATTAACGTCCCGGACGTCCCAGATGTCCCATGTGTCCCTAACGTCCCAGACGTCCCAGATGTCTCATATGTCCCATATGTCCCTAATGTCCGGGGCGTCCCAGACGTCCCATATGTCCCATATGTCCCTAATGTCCCAGGCGTCCTAAATGTCCCATATGTCCTTAACGTCCCAGACGTCCTAGATGTCCCATATGTCCTTAAAGTCCCAGACGTCCCTGATGTCCCATATGTCCTATGTGTCCTTAATGACCCAAGCGTCCTAGATGTTCCATATGTCCCCAACGTCCAAGACGTCCTAAATGTCCCATATGTCCTTAACGTCCCAGACGTCCCAGCTGTCCCGTATGCCCCACATGTCCCTAATGTGCCAGGCGTCCCAGATGTCGCATATGTCCCATATTTACCTAATGTCCCAGGCGTCATAAATGTCCTACATGTCCATAACGTCCCAGACGTCCCGGACGTCCTAAATGTCGCATATGTCTCTAACGTCCCAGACGTCTCAGCTGTCCCGTATGTCCCTAACGTCCTAGATGTCCGAGATGTCCTAGATGTCCCATATGTCTCTAACGTCACAGACGTCCTAGATGTCCTATATATTACTAACGTCCCAGATGTCCCATATGTCCCTAAAGTCCCAGACGTCCCAGATGTCCCATATGTCCCTAACGTCCCAGTCGTCCTAGATGTCCCATATGTCCTTAACGTCCCAGACGTCCCAGATGAGCCATATGTCCCTAACGTCCCAGACGTCCCAGATGTCCCAAAGGTCTTATATATCCTTAATGTCCCAGGCGTATTAGATGTCCCATATGTCCCTAATGTGCCAGGCGTCCTAAATGTCCCATATGTCTTTAACGTCCCGGAAGTCCCAGTCGTCCTAGATGTCCCATATGTCCTTAACGTCCCAGACGTCCCAGATGTCCCGTATGTCCCTAACGTCCCAGACTTCCCAGATGTCCCATATGTCCCATATGTCCCTAATGTCCCAGGCGTCCTAGATATTCCATATGTTCCTAACGTCCCAGACGTCCTAAATGTCCCATATGTCCCTAACGTCCCAGACGTCCCATATGTCCTTAACGTCCCAGACGTCCCAGACGTCCTAAATGTCCCATATGTCCTTAACGTCCCAGACGTCTCAGACGTCCTAGATGTCCTATATGTCCCTAACGTCCCAGACGTCTCAGACGTCCTAAATGTCCCATATGTCCCTAACGTCCCAGACGTCCCATATGTCCTTAACGTCCCAGACGTCCCAGACGTCCTAAATGTCCCATACGTCCCTAATGTCCCAGACGTCCTAGATGTCCCATATGTCCCTAACGTCCCAGACGTCTCAGACGTCCTAGATGTCCTATATGTCCATAACGTCCCAGACGTCCCAGATGTCCCATATGTCCCTAACGTCTCAGACGTCCCAGATGTCCCATATGTCCTTAACGTCCCAGACGTCCCAGATGTCCCATATGTCTCATATGTCCCTATTGTTCCAGACGTCCCAGATGTCCCATATGTCCCATATGTCCCTAATGTCCCAGACGTTTTAAATGTCCCATATGTACTTAAAGTTTCAGACGTCCCAGACGTCCTAGATGTCCCATATGTCCTTAACGTCCCAGACGTCCTAGATGTCCCATATGTCCCATATGTCCCTAATGTCCCAGGCGCCCTAAATGTACCATATGTCCTTAACGTCCCAGACGTCCCAGACGTCCTAGATGTGACATATGTCCTTAACGTCCCAGACGTCCCAGATGTCCCATATGTCTCTAACGTCCCAGACGTCCCATATGTCCCATATGTCCCATATGTCCTTAATGTCCCAGGCGTCCCAAATGTCCCATATGTCCCTAACGTCCCAGACGTCCTAGATGTCCCATATATCTTTAACGTCCCAGACGTCCAAGATATCCCATATGTCCTATATCTCAATAACGTCCCAGACGTCCCAGATGTCCCATATGTCCCTAACGTCCCAGATGTTCCATATGTCCCTAACGTCCCAGACGTCCTAGATGTCCTATATGTCCCTAACGTCCCAGACGTCCCAGATCTCCCATATGTCCCAAATGTCCCTAATGTCCCAGGCATCCTAAATGTCCCATATGTCCTTAACGTCCCAGACCTCCCAGACGTCCTAGATGTCCCAAATGTCCCTAAAGTCCTAGACGTCCCAGATGTCCCATATGTCCCTAACGTCGCAGACGTCCTAGATGTCCCATATGTCCTTAACGTCCCAGACGTCCCAGATGAGCCATATGTCCCTAACGACCCAGACGTCCCAGATGTCCCAAAGGTCTTATATATCCTTAATGTCCCAGGCGTATTAGATGTCCATATGTCCCTAATGTGCCAGGCGTCCTAAATGTCCCATATGTCTTTAAACGTCCCGGAAGTCCCAGTCGTCCTAGATGTCCCATATGTCCTTAACGTCTCAGACGTCCCAGATGTCCCGTATGTCCCTAACGTCCCAGACTTCCCAGATGTCCCATATGTCCCATATGTCCCTAATGTCCCAGGCGTCCTAGATATTCCATATGTCCCTAACGTCCCAGACGTCCTAAATGTCCCATATGTCCCTAACGTCCCAGACGTCCCATATGTCCTTAAAGTCCCAGACGTCCCAGACGTCCTAAATGTCCCATATGTCCCCTAACGTCCCAGACGTCTCAGACGTCCTAGATGTCCTATATGTCCCTAACGTCCCAGACGTCTCAGACGTCCTAAATGTCCCATATGTCCCTAACGTCCCAGACGTCCATATGTCCTTAACGTCCCAGACGTCCCAGACGTCCTAAATGTCCCATATGTCCCTAATGTCCCAGACGTCCTAGATGTCCCATATGTCCCTAACGTCCCAGACGTCTCAGACGTCCTAGATGTCCTATATGTCCATAACGTCCCAGACGTCCCAGATGTCCCATATGTCCCTAACGTCTCAGACGTCCCAGATGTCCATATGTCCTTAACGTCCCAGACGTCCCATATGTGTCATATGTCCCTATTGTTCCAGACGTCCCAGATGTCCCATATGTCCCTAATGTCCCAGACGTTTTAAATGTCCCATATGTACTTAAAGTTTCAGACGTCCCAGACGTCCTAGATGTCCCATATGTCCTTAACGTCCCAGACGTCCTAGATGTCCCATATGTCCCATATGTCCCTAATGTCCCAGGCGCCCTAAATGTCCCATATGTCCTTAACGTCCCAGACGTCGCAGACGTCCCAGACGTCCCAGACGTCCTAGATGTGACATATGTCCTTAACGTCCCAGACGTCCCAGATGTCCCATATGTCTCTAACGTCCCAGACGTCCCATATGTCCCATATGTCCCATATGTCCTTAATGTCCCAGGCGTCCCAAATGTCCCATATGTCCCTAACGTCCCAGACGTCCTAGATGTCCCATATATCTTTAACGTCCCAGACGTCCAAGATATCCCATATGTCCTATATCTCAATAACGTCCCAGACGTCCCAGATGTCCCATTTGTCTCTAACGTCCCAGATGTTCCATATGTCCCTAACGTCCCAGACGTCCTAGATGTCCTATATGTCCCTAACGTCCCAGACGTCCCAGATCTCCCATATGTCCCAAATGTCCCTAATGTCCCAGACATCCTAAATGTCCCATATGTCCTTAACGTCCCAGACCTCCCAGACGTCCTAGATGTCTTAAATGTCCCTAAACTCCTAGACGTCCCAGATGTCCCATATGTCCCTAACGTCCCAGACGTCCTAGATGTCTCATATGTCCTTAACGTCCCAGACGTCCCAAATGAGCCCATATGTCCCTAACGTCCCAGACGTCCCAGATGTCCCAAAGGTCTTATATATCCTTAATGTCCCAGGCGTATTAGATGTCCCATATGTCCCTAATGTGCCAGACTTCCTAGATGTCCCATATGTGCTTAACGTCCCAGACGTCCCAGACGTCCTAAATGTCCCATATGTCCTTAACGTCCCAGACGTCCCAGATGTCCCATATGTCCCTAACGTCCCAGACGTCCAGATGTCCCATATGTCCCATATGTCCCTAATGTCCCAGGCGCCCTAAATGTCCCATATGTCCTCAACGTCCCAGATGTCCCAGACGTCCTTAATGTCCTATATTTCCTTAACGTCCCAGACGTCCCAGATGTCCCATATGTCCCTAACGTCCCAGACGTCCCAGATGTCCCATATGTCCCATATGTCCCTAATGTCCCAGGCGTCCTAGATATTCCATATGTCCCTAACGTCCCAGACGTCCTAAATGTCCCATATGTCCCTAACGTCCCAGACGTCCCATATGTCCTTAACGTCCCAGACGTCCCAGACGTCCCAAATGTCCCATATGTCCCTAATGTCCCAGACGTCTCAGACGTCCTAGATGTCCTATATGTCCCTAACGTCCCAGACGTCTCAGACGTCCTAAATGTCCCATATGTCCCTAACGTCCCAGACGTCCTAGATGTCCCATATGTCCCTAACGTCCCAGACGTCCCAGATGTCCTATATGTCCCTAACGTCTCAGACGTCCCAGATGTCCCACATGTCCTTAACGTCCCAGACGTCCCAGATGTCCCATATGTCTCATATGTCCCTAATGTTCCAGGCGTCCCAAATGTCCCATATGTCCCATATGTCCCTAATGTCCCAGACGTTTTAAATGTCCCATATGTACTTAAAGTTTCAGACGTCCCAGACGTCCTAGATGTCCCATATGTCCTTAACGTCCCAGACGTCCCAGATGTCCCATATGTCCCATATGTCCCTAATGTCCCAGGCGCCCTAAATGTCCCATATGTCCTTAACGTCCCAGACGTCCCAGACGTCCTAGATGCGACATATGTCCTTAACGTCCCAGACGTCCCAGATGTCCCATATGTCTATAACGTCCCAGACGTCCCATATGTCCCATATGTCCCATATGTGCTTAATGTCCCAGGCGTCCCAAATGTCCCATATGTCCCTAACGTCCCAGACGTCCTAGATGTCCCATATATCCTTAACGTCCCAGACGTCCCAGATATCCCATATGTCCTATATCTCAATAACGTCCCAGACGTCCCAGATGTCCCATATGTCCCTAACGTCCCAGATGTTCCATATGTCCCTAACGTCCCAGATGTCCTAGATGTCCCATATATCCTTAACGTCCCAGACGTCCCAGATATCCCATATGTCCTATATCTCAATAACGTCCCAGACGTCCCAGATGTCCCATATGTCCCTAACGTCCCAGATGTTCCATATGTCCCTAACGTCCCAGATGTCCTAGATGTCCTATATGTCCCTAACGTCCCAGACGTCCCAGATCTCCCATATGTCCCTAACGTCCCAGACGTTCTAGATGTCCCTTATATCCTTAACGTCCCAGGCGTCCCAGATTTCCCATATGTCATTAACGTCCCTGACGTCCCAGATGTCCTATATGTCCCATATGTCCATAACGTCCCAGACGTCCCAGATGAGCCATATGTCCCTAACGTCCCAGACGTCCCAGATGTCCCAAAGGTCTTATATATCCTTAATGTCCCAGGCGTATTAGATGTCCCATATGTCCCTAATGTGCCAGGCGTCCTAAATGTCCCATATGTCTTTAACGTCCCGGAAGTCCCAGACTTCCTAGATGTCCCATATGTCCTTAACGTCCCAGACGTCCCAGATGTCCCATATGTCCATAACGTCCCAGACGTCCCAGATGTCCCATATGTCCCATATGTCCCTAATGTCCCAGGCGTCCTAGATATTCCATATGTCCCTAACGTCCCAGACGTCCTAAATGTCCCATATGTCCCTAACGTCCCAGACGTCCCATATGTCCTTAACGTCCCAGACGTCCTAGATGTCCCATATGTCCAATATGTCCCTAATGTCCCAGGCGCCCTAAATGTCCCATATGTCCTTAACGTCCCAGACGTCCCAGACGTCCTAGATGTGACATATGTCCTTAACGTCCCAGACGTCCCAGATGTCCCATATGTCCCTTATGTGCTTAATGTCCCAGGCGTCCCAAATGTCCCATATGTCCCTAACGTCCCAGACGTCCTAGATGTCCCATATATCCTTAACGTCCCAGACGTCCCAGATATCCCATATGTCCTATATCTCAATAACGTCCCAGACGTCCCAGATGTCCCATATGTCCCTAACGTCCCAGATGTTCCATATGTCCCTAACGTCCCAGATGTCCTAGATGTCCTATATGTCCCTAACGTCCCAGACGTCCCAGATCTCCCATATGTCCCTAACGTCCCAGACGTTCTAGATGTCCCTTATATCCTTAACGTCCCAGGCGTCCCAGATTTCCCATATGTCATTAACGTCCCTGACGTCCCAGATGTCCTATATGTCCCATATATCCCTCATGTCCCAGGCGTCCCAGATCTCCCATATGTCCCAAATGTCCCTAATGTCCCAGGCGTCCTAAATGTCCCATATGTCCTTAACGTCCCAGACCTCCCAGACGTCCTAGATGTCCCAAGTGTCCTTAACGTCCCAGACGTCCCAGATGTCCAATATGTTTCATATGTTCCTAATGCCCCAGGCGTCCTGGATGTTCCATATGTCCTTAACGTTCCAGACGTCACAAATGTCCCATATGTCCCTAACGTCCCAGACGTCCCAGATGTCCCATATGTCCTTAATATCCCAGGCGTAGTAAATGTCCCATATGTCCTTAACGTCCCAGACGTCCCAGACGCCCTAGATGTCCCATATGTCCTTAACGTCCCAGACGTCCTAGATGTCCCATATGTCTCATGTGTCCCTAATGTCCCAGGCGTCCTAGATGTTCCATATGTTTCTAACGTCCAAACCGTCCTAAATGTGCCATATGTCCCTAATGTCTCAGGCGTCCCATATGTCGCATATGTCCCATATGTCCCTAATATCCCATGCGTCCCAAATGTCCCATATGTCCATAACGTCCCAGATGTCTCAGCTGTCCCGTATGTCCCTAACGTCCCAGACGTCCGAGATGTCCTAGATGTCCCATATGTCTCTAACGTCACAGACGTCCTAGATGTCCTATATGTTCCTAACGTCCCTCATGTCCAATATGTCCCTAAAGTCCCAGACGTCCCAGATGTCCCATATGTCTCTAACGTCCCAGACATCCTAGATGTCCCATATGTCCTTAACGTCCCAGACGTCCCAGATGAGCCATATGTCCCTAACGTCCCAGACGTCCCAGATCTCCCATATGTCCTTAACGTCCCAGACGTCCCAGATGACCCATACGTCCCTAACGTCCCAGACGTCCCAGATGTCCCAAAGGTCTTATATATCCCTAATGTCCCAGGCGTATTAAATGTCCCATATGTCCCTTATGTCCCTAATGTGCCAGGCGTCCTAAATGTCCCATATGTCCTTAACGTCCCGGACGTCCCAGATGTTTTATATGTCCCTAACGTCCCAGACGTCCCAGATGTCCCATATGTCCCATATGTCCCTAATGTCCCAGGCTTCCTAGATATTCCATATGTCCCTAACGTCCCAGGCGTCCCAAATGTCCCATATGTCCCTAACGTCCCAGACGTCCTAGATGTCCCATATATTTTTAACGTCCCAGACGTCCCAGATATCCCATATGTCCTATATCTCAATAACGTCCCAGACGTCCCAGACGCCCTAGATGTCCCATATGTCCTTAACGTCCCAGACGTCCTAGATGTCCCATATGTCTCATGTGTCCCTAATGTCCCAGGCGTCCTAGATGTTCCATATGTTTCTAACGTCCAAACCGTCCTAAATGTGCCATATGTCCCTAATGTCTCAGGCGTCCCATATGTCGCATATGTCCCATATGTCCCTAATATCCCATGCGTCCCAAATGTCCCATATGTCCATAACGTCCCAGACGTCTCAGCTGTCCCGTATGTCCCTAACGTCCCAGACGTCCGAGATGTCCTAGATGTCCCATATATCTCTAACGTCACAGACGTCCTAGATGTCCTATATGTTCCTAACGTCCCAGATGTCCAATATGTCCCTAAAGTCCCAGACGTCCCAGATGTCCCATATGTCTCTAACGTCCCAGACATCCTAGATGTCCCATATGTCCTTAACGTCCCAGACGTCCCAGATGAGCCATATGTCCCTAACGTCCCAGACGTCCCAGATCTCCCATATGTCCTTAACGTCCCAGACGTCCCAGATGACCCATACGTCCCTAACGTCCCAGACGTCCCAGATGTCCCAAAGGTCTTATATATCCCTAATGTCCCAGGCGTATTAAATGTCCCATATGTCCCTTATGTCCCTAATGTGCCAGGCGTCCTAAATGTCCCATATGTCCTTAACGTCCCGGACGTCCCAGATGTTTTATATGTCCCTAACGTCCCAGACGTCCCAGATGTCCCATATGTCCCATATGTCCCTAATGTCCCAGGCTTCCTAGATATTCCATATGTCCCTAACGTCCCAGGCGTCCCAAATGTCCCATATGTCCCTAACGTCCCAGACGTCCTAGATGTCCCATATATTTTTAACGTCCCAGACGTCCCAGATATCCCATATGTCCTATATCTCAATAACGTCCCAGACGTCCCAGATGTCCCATATGTCCCTAACGTCCCAGATGTTCCATATGTCCCTAACGTCCCAGACGTCCTAGATGTCCTATATATCCCTAACGTCCCAGACGTCCCAGATCTCCCATATGTCCCTAACGTCCCTGACGTTCTAGATGTCCCTTATATCCTTAACGTCCCAGACGTCCCAGATCTCCCATATGTCCCAAATGTCCCTAATGTCCCAGGCATCCTAAATGTCCCATATGTCCTTAACGTCCCAGACCTCCCAGACGTCCTAGATGTCCCAAATGTCCTTAACGTACCAGACGTCCCAGATGTCCCATATGTCCCTAAAGTCCCAGACGTCCCAGATGTCCCATATGTCCCTAACGTCCCAGACGTCCTAGATCTCCCATATGTCCCAAATGTCCCTAATGTCCCAGGCATCCTAAATGTCCCATATGTCCTTAACGTCCCAGAACTCCCAGACGTCCTAGATGTCCCAAATGTCCTTAACGTACCAGACGTCCCAGATGTCCCATATGTCCCTAAAGTCCCAGACGTCCCAGATGTCCCACATGTCCTTAACGTCCCAGACGTCCCAGATGAGCCATATGTCCCTAACGTCCCAGACGTCCCAGATGTCCCAAAGGTCTTATATATCCTTAATGTCCCAGGCGTATTAGATGTCCCATATGTCCCTAATGTGCCAGGCGTCCTAAATGTCCCATATGTCTTTAACGTCCCGGAAGTCCCAGACTTCCTAGATGTCCCATATGTCCTTAACGTCCCAGACGTCCCAGATGTCCCATATGTCCATAACGTCCCAGACGTCCCAGATGTCCCATATGTCCTATATGTCCCTAATGTCCCAGGCGTCCTAGATATTCCATATGTCCCTAACGTCCCAGACGTCCTAAATGTCCCATATGTCCCTAACGTCCCAGACGTCCCATATGTCCTTAACGTCCCAGACGTCCTAGATGTCCCATATGTCCAATATGTCCCTAATGTCCCAGGCGCCCTAAATGTCCCATATGTCCTTAACGTCCCAGACGTCCCAGACGTCCTAGATGTGACATATGTCCTTAACGTCCCAGACGTCCCAGATGTCCCATATGTCTCTAACGTCCCAGACGTCCCATATGTCCCATATGTCCCTTATGTGCTTAATGTCCCAGGCGTCCCAAATGTCCCATATGTCCCTAACGTCCCAGACGTCCTAGATGTCCCATATATCCTTAACGTCCCAGACGTCCCAGATATCCCATATGTCCTATATCTCAATAACGTCCCAGACGTCCCAAATGTCCCATATGTCCCTAACGTCCCAGATGTTCCATATGTCTCTAACGTCCCAGACGTCCTAGATGTCCTATATGTCCCTAACGTCCCAGACGTCCCAGATCTCCCATATGTCCCTAACGTCCCAGACGTCCCAGATGTCCCATATGTCCCATATGTCCCTAATGTGCCAGGCGTCATAAATGTCCCATATGTCTTTAACGTCCCGAAAGTCCCAGACTTCCTAGATGTCACATATGTCCTTAACGTCCCAGACGTCCCAGATGTCCCATATGTCCCTAACGTCCCAGACGTCCCAGATGTCCCATATGTCCCATATGTCCCTAATGTCCCCGGCGTCCTAGATATTCCATATGTCCCTAACGTCCCAGACGTCCTAAATGTCCCATATGTCCCTAACGTCCCAGACGTCCCATATGTCCTTAACGTCCCAGACGTCCTAGATGTCCCATATGTCCCATATGTCCCTAATGTCCCAGGCGCCTTAAATGTCCCATATGTCCTTAACGTCCCAGACGTCCTAGATGTGACATATGTCATTAACGTCCCAGACGTCCCAGATGTCCCATATGTCTCTAACGTCCCACACGTCCCATATGTCCCATATGTCCCTTATGTGCTTAATGTCCCAGGCGTCCCAAATGTCCCATATGACCCTAACGTCCCAGACGAACTAGATGTCCCATATATCCTTAACGTCCCAGACGTCCCAGATATCCCATAGGTCCTATATCTCAATAACGTCCCAGACGTCCCAAATGTCCCATATGTCCCTAACGTCCCAGATGTTCCATATGTCCCTAACGTCCCAGACGTCCTAGATGTCCTATATGTCCCTAACGTCCCAGACGTCCCAGATCTCCCATATGTCCCTAACGTCCCAGACGTTCTAGATGTCCCTTATACCCTTAACGTCCCAGGCGTCCCAGATGTCCCATATGTCCCTAACGTCCCAGACGTCCCAGATGTTCTATATTTCCCATATATCCCTAATGTCCCAGGCGTCCCAGATCTCCCATATGTCCCAAATGTCCCTAATGTCCCAGGCGTTATAAATGTCCCATATGTCCTTAACGTCCCAGACCTCCCAGACGTCCTAGATGTCCCAAATGTCCTTAACGTCCCAGACGTCCCAGATGTCCCATATGTTTCATATGTTTCTAATGTCCCAGGCGTCCTGGATGTGCCATATGTCCCTAACGTCCCAGACGTACCAGATGTCCTAGATGTCCCATATGTCCCTAACGTCCCAGACGTCCCAGATGTCCCATATGTCCTTAATATCCCAGGCGTAGTAAATGTCCCATATGTCCTTAACGTCCCAGACGTCCCAGACGCCCTAGATGTCCCATATGTCCTTAACGTCCCAGACGTCCTAGATGTCCCATATGTCCCATATGTCCTTAACGTCCCAGACGTCCCAGACGTCCTAAATGTCCCATATGTCATTAACGTCCCAGACGTCCCAGATGTTCCATATGTCCCATATGTCCTTAATATCCCAGGCGCCCTAAATGTCCCATATGTCCTTAACGTCCCAGACGTCCCAGACGTCCTAAATGTCCCATATGTCCTTAACGTTCCAGAAGTCCCAGACGTCCTAAATGTCCCATATGTCCTTAACGTCCTAGACGTCCCAGACGTTCTAAATGTCCCATATGTCTCTAACGTCCCAGACGTCCCATATGTCCCATATGTCCCATATGTCCTTAATGTCCAAGGCGTCCCAGATGTCCCATATTTCCCTAACGTCTCAGACGTCCTAGATGTCCCATATATCCTTAACGTCCCAGACGTCCCAGATATCCCATATGTCCTATATCTCCCTAACGTCCCAGACGTCCCAGATGTCCCATATGTCCCTAACGTCCCAGATGTTCCATATGTCCCTAATGTCCCAGGCGCCCTAAATGTCCCATATGTCCTTAACGTCCCAGACGTCCCAGACGTCCTAAATGTCCCATATGTCTCTAACGTCCCAGACGTCCCATATGTCCCATATGTCCCTAATGTCCCAGGCGCCCTAAATGTCCCATATGTCCTTAACGTCCCAGACGTCCCAGACGTCCTAAATGTCCCATATGTCTCTAACGTCCCAGACGTCCCATATGTCCCATATGTCCTTAATGTCCAAGGCGTCCCAGATGTCCCATATTTCCCTAACGTCTCAGACGTCCTAGATGTCATATACATCCTTAACGTCCCAGACGTCCCAGATATCCCATATGTCCTATATCTCCCTAACGTCCCAGACGTCCTAGATGTCCCATATATCCTTAACGTCCCAGACGTCCCAGATATCCCATATGTCCTATGTCTCAATAACGTCCCAGACGTCCCAAATGTCCCATATGTCCCTAACGTCCCAGATGTTCCATATGTCTCTAACGTCCCAGACGTCCTAGATGTCCTATATGTCCCTAACGTCCCAGACGTCCCAGATCTCCCATATGTCCCTAACGTCCCAGACGTCCCAGATGTCCCATATGTCCCATATGTCCCTAATGTGCCAGGCGTCCTAAATGTCCCATATGTCTTTAACGTCCCGAAAGTCCCAGACTTCCTAGATGTCACATATGTCCTTAACGTCCCAGACGTCCCAGATGTCCCATATGTCCCTAACGTCCCAGACGTCCCAGATGTCCCATATGTCCCATATGTCCCTAATGTCCCCGGCGTCCTAGATATTCCATATGTCCCTAACGTCCCAGACGTCCTAAATGTCCCATATGTCCCTAACGTCCCAGACGTCCCATATGTCCTTAACGTCCCAGACGTCCTAGATGTCCCATATGTCCCATATGTCCCTAATGTCCCAGGCGCCTTAAATGTCCCATATGTCCGTAACGTCCCAGACGTCCTAGATGTGACATATGTCCTTAACGTCCCAGACGTCCCAGATGTCCCATATGTCTCTAACGTCCCACACGTCCCATATGTCCCATATGTCCCTTATGTGCTTAATGTCCCAGGCGTCCCAAATGTCCCATATGACCCTAACGTCCCAGACGTCCTAGATGTCCCATATATCCTTAACGTCCCAGACGTCCCAGATATCCCATATGTCCTATATCTCAATAACGTCCCAGACGTCCCAAATGTCCCATATGTCCCTAACGTCCCAGATGTTCCATATGTCCCTAACGTCCCAGACGTCCTAGATGTCCTATATGTCCCTAACGTCCCAGACGTCCCAGATCTCCCATATGTCCCTAACGTCCCAGACGTTCTAGATGTCCCTTATACCCTTAACGTCCCAGGCGTCCCAGATGTCCCATATGTCCCTAACGTCCCAGACGTCCCAGATGTTCTATATTTCCCATATATCCCTAATGTCCCAGGCGTCCCAGATCTCCCATATGTCCCAAATGTCCCTAATGTCCCAGGCGTTATAAATGTCCCATATGTCCTTAACGTCCCAGACCTCCCAGACGTCCTAGATGTCCCAAATGTCCTTAACGTCCCAGACGTCCCAGATGTCCCATATGTTTCATATGTTTCTAATGTCCCAGGCGTCCTGGATGTGCCATATGTCCCTAACGTCCCAGACGTACCAGATGTCCTAGATGTCCCATATGTCCCTAACGTCCCAGACGTCCCAGATGTCCCATATGTCCTTAATATCCCAGGCGTAGTAAATGTCCCATATGTCCTTAACGTCCCAGACGTCCCAGACGCCCTAGATGTCCCATATGTCCTTAACGTCCCAGACGTCCTAGATGTCCCATATGTCCCATATGTCCTTAACGTCCCAGACGTCCCAGACGTCCTAAATGTCCCATATGTCATTAACGTCCCAGACGTCCCAGATGTTCCATATTTCCCATATGTCCTTAATATCCCAGGCGCCCTAAATGTCCCATATGTCCTTAACGTCCCAGACGTCCCAGACGTCCTAAATGTCCCATATGTCCTTAACGTTCCAGAAGTCCCAGACGTCCTAAATGTCCCATATGTCCTTAACGTCCTAGACGTCCCAGACGTTCTAAATGTCCCATATGTCTCTAACGTCCCAGACGTCCCATATGTCCCATATGTCCCATATGTCCTTAATGTCCAAGGCGTCCCAGATGTCCCATATTTCCCTAACGTCTCAGACGTCCTAGATGTCCCATATATCCTTAACGTCCCAGACGTCCCAGATATCCCATATGTCCTATATCTCCCTAACGTCCCAGACGTCCCAGATGTCCCATATGTCCCTAACGTCCCAGATGTTCCATATGTCCCTAATGTCCCAGGCGCCCTAAATGTCCCATATGTCCTTAACGTCCCAGACGTCCCAGACGTCCTAAATGTCCCATATGTCTCTAACGTCCCAGACGTCCCATATGTCCCATATGTCCCTAATGTCCCAGGCGCCCTAAATGTCCCATATGTCCTTAACGTCCCAGACGTCCCAGACGTCCTAAATGTCCCATATGTCTCTAACGTCCCAGACGTCCCATATGTCCCATATGTCCTTAATGTCCAAGGCGTCCCAGATGTCCCATATTTCCCTAACGTCTCAGACGTCCTAGATGTCATATACATCCTTAACGTCCCAGACGTCCCAGATATCCCATATGTCCTATATCTCCCTAACGTCCCAGACGTCCTAGATGTCCCATATATCCTTAACG
This sequence comes from Agriotes lineatus, assembly GCA_940337035.1. Lineage (NCBI taxonomy): Eukaryota > Metazoa > Arthropoda > Insecta > Coleoptera > Elateridae > Agriotes > Agriotes lineatus. Next base: position 113,558 of record CALNHX010002891.1, on the reverse strand, counting down.
TCCCAGACGTCCCAGATATCCCATATGTCCTATATCTCAATAACGTCCCAGACGTCCCAAATGTCCCATATGTCCCTAACGTCCCAGATGTTCCATATGTCTCTAACGTCCCAGACGTCCTAGATGTCCTATATGTCCCTAACGTCCCAGACGTCCCAGATCTCCCATATGTCCCTAACGTCCCAGACGTCCCAGATGTCCCATATGTCCCATATGTCCCTAATGTGCCAGGCGTCCTAAATGTCCCATATGTCTTTAACGTCCCGAAAGTCCCAGACTTCCTAGATGTCACATATGTCCTTAACGTCCCAGACGTCCCAGATGTCCCATATGTCCCTAACGTCCCAGACGTCCCAGATGTCCCATATGTCCCATATGTCCCTAATGTCCCCGGCGTCCTAGATATTCCATATGTCCCTAACGTCCCAGACGTCCTAAATGTCCCATATGTCCCTAACGTCCCAGACGTCCCATATGTCCTTAACGTCCCAGACGTCCTAGATGTCCCATATGTCCCATATGTCCCTAATGTCCCAGGCGCCTTAAATGTCCCATATGTCCGTAACGTCCCAGACGTCCTAGATGTGACATATGTCCTTAACGTCCCAGACGTCCCAGATGTCCCATATGTCTCTAACGTCCCACACGTCCCATATGTCCCATATGTCCCTTATGTGCTTAATGTCCCAGGCGTCCCAAATGTCCCATATGACCCTAACGTCCCAGACGTCCTAGATGTCCCATATATCCTTAACGTCCCAGACGTCCCAGATATCCCATATGTCCTATATCTCAATAACGTCCCAGACGTCCCAAATGTCCCATATGTCCCTAACGTCCCAGATGTTCCATATGTCCCTAACGTCCCAGACGTCTAGATGTCCTATATGTCCCTAACGTCCCAGACGTCCCAGATCTCCCATATGTCCCTAACGTCCCAGACGTTCTAGATGTCCCTTATACCCTTAACGTCCCAGGCGTCCCAGATGTCCCATATGTCCCTAACGTCCCAGACGTCCCAGATGTTCTATATTTCCCATATATCCCTAATGTCCCAGGCGTCCCAGATCTCCCATATGTCCCAAATGTCCCTAATGTCCCAGGCGTTATAAATGTCCCATATGTCCTTAACGTCCCAGACCTCCCAGACGTCCTAGATGTCCCAAATGTCCTTAACGTCCCAGACGTCCCAGATGTCCCATATGTTTCATATGTTTCTAATGTCCCAGGCGTCCTGGATGTGCCATATGTCCCTAACGTCCCAGACGTACCAGATGTCCTAGATGTCCCATATGTCCCTAACGTCCCAGACGTCCCAGATGTCCCATATGTCCTTAATATCCCAGGCGTAGTAAATGTCCCATATGTCCTTAACGTCCCAGACGTCCCAGACGCCCTAGATGTCCCATATGTCCTTAACGTCCCAGACGTCCTAGATGTCCCATATGTCCCATATGTCCTTAACGTCCCAGACGTCCCAGACGTCCTAAATGTCCCATATGTCATTAACGTCCCAGACGTCCCAGATGTTCCATATGTCCCATATGTCCTTAATATCCCAGGCGCCCTAAATGTCCCATATGTCCTTAACGTCCCAGACGTCCCAGACGTCCTAAATGTCCCATATGTCCTTAACGTTCCAGAAGTCCCAGACGTCCTAAATGTCCCATATGTCCTTAACGTCCTAGACGTCCCAGACGTTCTAAATGTCCCATATGTCTCTAACGTCCCAGACGTCCCATATGTCCCATATGTCCCATATGTCCTTAATGTCCAAGGCGTCCCAGATGTCCCATATTTCCCTAACGTCTCAGACGTCCTAGATGTCCCATATATCCTTAACGTCCCAGACGTCCCAGATATCCCATATGTCCTATATCTCCCTAACGTCCCAGACGTCCCAGATGTCCCATATGTCCCTAACGTCCCAGATGTTCCATATGTCCCTAATGTCCCAGGCGCCCTAAATGTCCCATATGTCCTTAACGTCCCAGACGTCCCAGACGTCCTAAATGTCCCATATGTCTCTAACGTCCCAGACGTCCCATATGTCCCATATGTCCCTAATGTCCCAGGCGCCCTAAATGTCCCATATGTCCTTAACGTCCCAGACGTCCCAGACGTCCTAAATGTCCCATATGTCTCTAACGTCCCAGACGTCCCATATGTCCCATATGTCCTTAATGTCCAAGGCGTCCCAGATGTCCCATATTTCCCTAACGTCTCAGACGTCCTAGATGTCCTATACATCCTTAACGTCCCAGACGTCCCAGATATCCCATATGTCCTATATCTCCCTAACGTCCCAGACGTCCCAGATGTCCCATATGTCCCTAACGTCCCAGATGTTCCATATGTCCCTAACGTCCCAGACGTCCTAGATGTCCTATATGCCCCTAACGCCCCAGACGTCCCAGATCTCCCATATGTTCCTAACGTCCCAGACGTTCTAGGTGTCCCTTATATCCTTAACGTCCCAGACGTGTCAGATGTCCCATATGTCAATAACGTCCCAGACGTCCCAGACCTCCCATATGTCCCTAATGTCCAGTGCGTCCTAAATGTCCCATATGTCCTTAACGTCCCAGACGTCCCAGACGTCCTAGATGTCCCATATGTCCCTAAAGTCCCAGACGTCCCAGATGTCCCACATGTCCTTAACGTCCCAGACGTCCCAGATGAGCCATATGTCCCTAACGTCCCAGACGTCCCAGATGTCCCAAAGGTCTTATATATCCTTAATGTCCCAGGCGTATTAGATGTCCCATATGTCCCTAATGTGCCAGGCGTCCTAAATGTCCCATATGTCTTTAACGTCCCGGAAGTCCCAGACTTCCTAGATGTCCCATATGTCCTTAACGTCCCAGACGTCGCAGATGTCCCATATGTCCATAACGTCCCAGACGTCCCAGATGTCCCATATGTCCCATATGTCCCTAATGTCCCAGGCGTCCTAGATATTCCATATGTCCCTAACGTCCCAGACGTCCTAAATGTCCCATATGTCCCTAACGTCCCAGACGTCCCATATGTCCTTAACGTCCCAGACGTCCTAGATGTCCCATATGTCCAATATGTCCCTAATGTCCCAGGCGCCCTAAATGTCCCATATGTCCTTAACGTCCCAGACGTCCCAGACGTCCTAGATGTGACATATGTCCTTAACGTCCCAGACGTCCCAGATGTCCCATATGTCTCTAACGTCCCAGACGTCCCATATGTCCCATATGTCCCTTATGTGCTTAATGTCCCAGGCGTCCCAAATGTCACATATGTCCCTAACGTCCCAGACGTCCTAGATGTCCCATATATCCTTAACGTCCCAGACGTCCCAGATATCCCATATGTCCTATATCTCAATAACGTCCCAGACGTCCCAAATGTCCCATATGTCCCTAACGTCCCAGATGTTCCATATGTCTCTAACGTCCCAGACGTCCTAGATGTCCTATATGTCCCTAACGTCCCAGACGTCCCAGATCTCCCATATGTCCCTAACGTCCCAGACGTCCCAGATGTCCCATATGTCCCATATGTCCCTAATGTGCCAGGCGTCCTAAATGTCCCATATGTCTTTAACGTCCCGGAAGTCCCAGACTTCCTAGATGTCCCATATGTCCTTAACGTCCCAGACGTCCCAGATGTCCCATATGTCCCTAACGTCCCAGACGTCCCAGATGTCCCATATGTCCCATATGTCCCTAATGTCCCAGGCGTCCTAGATATTCCATATGTCCCTAACGTCCCAGACGTCCTAAATGTCCCATATGTCCCTAACGTCCCAGACGTCCCATATGTCCTTAACGTCCCAGACGTCCTAGATGTCCCATATGTCCCATATGTCTCTAATGTCCCAGGCGCCTTAAATGTCCCATATGTCCTTAACGTCCCAGACGTCCTAGATGTGACATATGTCCTTAACGTCCCAGACGTCCCAGATGTCCCATATGTCTCTAACGTCCCACACGTCCCATATGTCCCATATGTCCCTTATGTGCTTAATGTCCCAGGCGTCCCAAATGTCCCATATGACCCTAACGTCCCAGACGTCCTAGATGTCCCATATATCCTTAACGTCCCAGACGTCCCAGATATCCCATATGTCCTATATCTCAATAACGTCCCAGACGTCCCAAATGTCCCATATGTCCCTAACGTCCCAGATGTTCCATATGTCCCTAACGTCCCAGACGTCCTAGATGTCCTATATGTCCCTAACGTCCCAGACGTCCCAGATCTCCCATATGTCCCTAACGTCCCAGACGTTCTAGATGTCCCTTATACCCTTAACGTCCCAGGCGTCCCAGATGTCCCATATGTCCCTAACGTCCCAGACGTCCCAGATGTTCTATATTTCCCATATATCCCTAATGTCCCAGGCGTCCCAGATCTCCCATATGTCCCAAATGTCCCTAATGTCCCAGGCGTTATAAATGTCCCATATGTCCTTAACGTCCCAGACCTCCCAGACGTCCTAGATGTCCCAAATGTCCTTAACGTCCCAGACGTCCCAGATGTCCCATATGTTTCATATGTTTCTAATGTCCCAGGCGTCCTGGATGTGCCATATGTCCCTAACGTCCCAGACGTACCAGATGTCCTAGATGTCCCATATGTCCCTAACGTCCCAGACGTCCCAGATGTCCCATATGTGCTTAATATCCCAGGCGTAGTAAATGTCCCATATGTCCTTAACGTCCCAGACGTCCCAGACGCCCTAGATGTCCCATATGTCCTTAACGTCCCAGACGTCCTAGATGTCCCATATGTCCTTAACGTCCCAGACGCCCCAGATGTCCCATATGTCCCATATGTCCTTAACGTCCCAGACGTCCCAGACGTCCTAAATGTCCCATATGTCATTAACGTCCCAGACGTCCCAGATGTTCCATATGTCCCATATGTCCTTAATATCCCAGGCGTCCTAAATGTCCCATATGTCCTTAACGTCCTAGACGTCCCAGACGTTCTAAATGTCCCATATGTCTCTAACGTCCCAGACGTCCCATATGTCCCATATGTCCCATATGTCCTTAATGTCCAAGGCGTCCCAGATGTCCCATATTTCCCTAACGTCTCAGACGTCCTAGATGTCCCATATATCCTTAACGTCCCAGACGTCCCAGATATCCCATATGTCCTATATCTCCCTAACGTCCCAGACGTCCCAGATGTCCCATATGTCCCTAACGTCCCAGATGTTCCATATGTCCCTAATGTCCCAGGCGCCCTAAATGTCCCATATGTCCTTAACGTCCCAGACGTCCCAGACGTCCTAAATGTCCCATATGTCTCTAACGTCCCAGACGTCCCATATGTCCCATATTTCCCTAACGTCTCAGACGTCCTAGATGTCCCATATATCCTTAACGTCCCAGACGTCCCAGATATCCCATATGTCCTATATCTCCCTAACGTCCCAGACGTCCCAGATGTCCCATATGTCCCTAACGTCCCAGATGTTCCATATGTCCCTAACGTCCCAGACGTCCTAGATGTCCTATATGCCCCTAACGCCCCAGACGTCCCAGATCTCCCATATGTTCCTAACGTCCCAGACGTTCTAGGTGTCCCTTATATCCTTAACGTCCCAGACGTGTCAGATGTCCCATATGTCAATAACGTCCCAGACGTCCCAGACCTCCCATATGTCCCATATGTCCCTAATGTCCAGGGCGTCCTAAATGTCCCATATGTCCTTAACGTCCCAGACGTCCCACACGTCCTAGATGTCCCATTTGTCCTTAACGTCCCAGACGTCCCAGATATCCCATATGTCCCATATGTCCCTAATGTCCAGGGCGTCCTAAATGTCCCATATCTCCTTAACGTCCCAGACGTCCCAGACGTCGTAGATGTCCCAAATGTCCTTAACGTCCCAGACGTCCCAGATGTCCCATATGATTCATATGTTTCTAATGTCCCAGGCGTCCTAGATGTTCCATATGTCCCTAACGTCCCAGACGTCCTAGATGTCCTAGATGTCCCATATGTCCTTAACGTCCCAGAGTCCCAGATGTCCCATATGTACCTAACGTCCCAGACGTCCCAGATGTCCCATATGTCCCTAATATCCCAGGCGTAGTAAATGTCCCATATGTCCTTAACGTCCCAGACGTCCCAGACGCCCTAGATGTCCCATATGTCCTTAACGTCCCAGACGTCCCAGACGTCCTAGATGTCCCATATGTCCTTAACGTCCCAGACGTCCCAGATGTCCCATATGTCCCTAGCATCCCAGACGTCCCAGATGTCCCATATGTCCCATATGTCCCTAACGTCCCAGGCGTCCCAGATGTCCCATATCTCCCTAACGTCCCAGACGTCCCAGATGTCCCATATGCCCCTAACGTCCCAGATGTTTCATATGTCCCTAATGTCCCAGGCGCCCTAAATGTCCCATATGTCCTTAACGTCCCAGACGTCCCAGACGTCCTAAATGTCCCATATGTCTCTAACGTCCCAGACGTCCCATATGTCCCATATGTCCCTAATGTCCCAGGCGCCCTAAATGTCCCATACGTCCTTAACGTCCCAGACGTCCCAGACGTCCTAAATGTCCCATATGTCTCTAACGTCCCAGACGTCAAATATGTCCCATATGTCCCATATGTCCTTAATGTCCAAGGCGTCCCAGATGTCCCATATTTCCCTAACGTCTCAGGCGTCCTAGATGTCCCATATATCCTTAACGTCCCAGACGTCCCAGATATCCCATATGTCCTATATCTCCCTAACGTCCCAGACGTCCCAGATGTCCCATATGTCCCTAACGTCCCAGATGTTCCGTATGTCCCTAACGTCCCAGACGTCCTAGATGTCCTATATGCCCCTAACGCCCCAGACGTCCCAGATCTCCCATATGTTCCTAACGTCCCAGACGTTCTAGGTGTCCCTTATATCCTTAACGTCCCAGACGTGTCAGATGTCCCATATGTCAATAACGTCCCAGACGTCCCAGACCTCCCATATGTCCCATATGTCCCTAATGTCCAGGGCGTCCTAAATATCCCATACGTCCTTAACGTCCCAGACGTCCCAGACATCCTAGATGTCCCATTTGTCCTTAACGTACCAGACGTCCCAGATATCCCATATGTCCCATATGTCCCTAATGTCCAGGGCGTCCTAAATGTCCCATATCTCCTTAACGTCCCAGACGTCCCAGACGTCGTAGATGTCCCAAATGTCCTTAACGTCCCAGACGTCCCAGATGTCCCATATGTTTCATATGTTTCTAATGTCCCAGGCGTCCTAGATGTTCCATATGTCCCTAACGTCCCAGACGCCCTAGATGTCCTAGATGTCCCATAAGTCCTTAACCTCCCAGACGTCCCAGATGTCCCATATGTACCTAACGTCCCAGACGTCCCAGATGTCCCATATGTCCCTAATATCCCAGGCGTAGTAAATGTCCCATATGTCCTTAACGTCCCAGACGTCCCAGACGCCCTAGATGTCCCATATGTCCTTAACGTCCCAGACGTCCCAGACGTCCTAGATGTCCCATATGTCCTTAACGTCCCAGACGTCCCAGATGTCCCATATGTCCCTAGCATCCCAGACGTCCCAGATGTCCCATATGTCCTTAACATCCCAGACGTCCCAGATGTCCCATATGTAACTAACGTCCCAGACGTCCCAGATGTCCCATATGTCCCATATGTCCCTAACGTCCCAGGCGTCCCAGATGTCCCATATGTCCTTAACATCCCAGACGTCCCAGATGTCCCATATGTAACTAACGTCCCAGACGTCCCAGATGTCCCATATGTCCCATATGTCCCTAACGTCCCAGGCGTCCCAGATGTCCCATATGACCCATATGTCCCCAATGTCCCAGACGTCCTAGATGTCCCATATGTCCTTAACGTCCCAGACGTCCCAGATGTACCATATGTCCCTAACGTCCCAGACGTCCCAGATGTCCCATATGTCCCATATGTCCCTAATGTCCCAGACGTCCTAGATGTCCCATATATCCTTAACGTCCCAGACGTCCCAGTATATCCCATATGTCCTATACCTCCCTAACGTCCCAGACGTCCCAGATGTCCCATATGTCCTTAACGTCCCAGATGTTCCATATGTCCCTAAAGTCCCAGACGTCCTAGATGTCTTATCTGTCCCTAACGTCCCAGACGTCCCAGATCTCCCATATATCCCTAACGTCCCAGACGTCCTAGATGTCCCTTATATCCTTAACGTCCCAGATGTCATAGATGTCCCATATGTCAATAACGTCCCAGACGTCCCAGATGTCCTATATGTCCCATATGTCCCTAATGCCCCAGGCGTCTTAGACCTCCCATATGTCCCTAATGTCCAGGGCGTCCTAAATGTCCCATATGTCCTTAACGTCCCAGACGTCCCAGACGTCCTAGATGTCCCATATATCCTAAACGTCCCAGACGTCCCAGATATCCCATATGTCCCATATGTCCCTAATGTCCCAGGCCTCCTAAATGTCCCATATGTCCTTAACGTCCCAGGCGTCCCAGATGTCCCATATGTCCGTAACGTCCCAGACGTACCGGATGTTCAATGTGTCCCATATGTCCCTAATGTCCCAGGCGTCCCAGATGTCCCATATGAACCAAATGTCCCTAATGTCCCAGGCGTCCTAAATGTCCCATATGTCCTTAACGTTCCAGACGTCCCAGACGTCTTAGATGTCCCAAATGTCCTTAACGTCCCAGACGTCCCAGATGTCCCATATGTCCCATATGTTTCTAATGTCCCAAGCGTCCTAGATGTGCCATATGTCCCTAACGTCCCAGACGTCCCAGATGTCCTAGATGTCCCATATGTCCTTAACGTCCCAGACGTCCCAGATGTCCCATATCCCTTAACGTCCCAGACGTCCCAAATGTCGCATATGTCTCTAAGGTCCCAGACGTCTCAGCTGTCCCGTATGTCCCTAACGTCCTAAACGTCCGAGATGTCCTAGATGTCCCATATGTCTCTAACGTCACAGACGTCCTAGATGTCCTATATATTCCTAACGTCCCAGATGTCCCATATGTCCCTAAAGTCCCAGACGTCCCTGATGTCCCATATGTCCCTAACGTCCCAGACGTCCTAGATGTCCCATATGTCCTTAACGTCCCAGACGTCCCAGATGAGCCATATGTCCCTAACGTCCCAGACGTCCCAGATGTCCCAAAGGTCTTATATATCCTTAATGTCCCAGGCGTCTTAGACCTCCCATATGTCCCTAATGTCCAGGGCGTCCTAAATGTCCCATATGTCCTTAACGTCCCAGACGTCCCAGACGTCCTAGATGTCCCATATATCCTAAACGTCCCAGACGTCCCAGATATCCCATATGTCCCATATGTCCCTAATGTCCCAGGCCTCCTAAATGTCCCATATGTCCTTAACGTCCCAGGCGTCCCAGATGTCCCATATGTCCGTAACGTCCCAGACGTACCGGATGTTCAATGTGTCCCATATGTCACTAATGTCCCAGGCGTCCCAGATGTCCCATATGTCCCAAATGTCCCTAATGTCCCAGGCGTCCTAAATGTCCCATATGTCCTTAACGTTCCAGACGTCCCAGACGTCTTAGATGTCCCAAATGTTCTTAACGTCCCAGACGTCCCAGATGTCCCATATGTCCCATATGTTTCTAATGTCCCAAGCGTCCTAGATGTGCCATATGTCCCTAACGTCCCAGACGTCCCAGATGTCCTAGATGTCCCATATGTCCTTAACGTCCCAGACGTCCCAGATGTCCCATATCCCTTAACGTCCCAGACGTCCCAAATGTCCCATATGTCCCTAATGTCCCAGGTGTCCTAAATGTGCCATATGTCCTTAACGTCCCAGACGTCCCAGATGCCCTAGATGTCCCATATGTCATTAACGTCCCGGACGTCCCAGATGTCCCATGTGTCCCTAACGACCCAGACGTCCCAGATGTCTCATATGTCCCATATGTCCCTAATGTCCGAGGCGTCCCAGATGTCCCATATGTACCTAACGTCCCAGATGTTCCATATGTCCCTAAAGTCCCAGACGTCCTAGATGTCTTATATGTCCCTAACGTCCCAGACGTCCTGGATGTCCCTTATGTCCTTAACGTCCCAGACGTCCCAGATGTCCCATATGTCAATAACGTCCCAGACGTCCCAGATGTCCTATATGCCCCATATGTCAGTAATGCCCCAGGCGTCCCAGACCTCCCATATGTCCCATATTGCCTAATGTCCAGGGCGTCCTAAATGTCCCATATGTCCTTAACGTCCCAGACGTCCCAGACGTCCTAGATGTCCCATATATCCTAAACGTCCCAGACGTCCCAGATATTCCATATGTCCCATATGTCCCTAATGTCCCAGGCCTCCTAAATTTCCCATATGTCCTTAACGTCCCAGACCTCCCAGACGTCCTAGATGTCCCAAATGTCCTTAACGTACCAGACGTCCCAGATGTCCCATATGTCCCTAAAGTCCCAGACGTCCCAGATGTCCCATATGTCCCTAACGTCCCAGACGTCCTAGATGTCCCATATGTCCTTAACGTCCCAGACGTCCCAGATGAGCCATATGTCCCTAACGTCCCAGACGTCCCAGATGTCCCAAAGGTCTTATATATACTTAATGTCCCAGGCGTATTAGATGTCCCATATGTCCCTAATGTGCCAGGCGTCCTAAATGTCCCATATGTCTTTAACGTCCCGGAAGTCCCAGACTTCCTAGATGTCCCATATGTCCTTAAAGTCCCAGACGTCCCAAATGTCCCATATGTCCCTAACGTCCCAGACGTCCCAGATGTCCCATATGTCCCATATTATGTCCCTACTGTCCCAGGCGTCCTAGATATTCCATATGTCCCTAACGTCCCAGACGTCCTAAATGTCCCATATGTCCCTAACGTCCCAGACGTCCCATATGTCCTTAACGTCCCAGACGTCCTAGATGTCCCATATGTCCCATATGTCCCTATTGTCCCAGGCGCCTTAAATGTCCCATATGTCCTTAACGTCCCAGACGTCCTAGATGTGACATATGTCCTTAACGTCCCAGACGTCCCAGATGTCCCATATGTCTCTAACGTCCCAGCCGTCCCATATGTCCCATATGTCCCTTATGTGCTTAATGTCCCAGGCGTCCCAAATGTCCCATATGTCCTTAACGTCCCAGGCGTCCCAGATGTCCCATATGTCCGTAACGTCCCAGACGTACCGGTTGTTCAATGTGTCCCATATGTCACTAATGTCCTAGGCGTCCCAGATGTCCCATATGTCCCAAATGTCCCTAATGTCCCAGGCGTCCTAAATGTCCCATATGTCCTTAACGTTCCAGACGTCCCAGACGTCTTAGATGTAGCAAATGTTCTTAACGTCCCAGACGTCCCAGATGTCCCATATGTCCCATATGTTTCTAATGTCCCAAGCGTCCTAGATGTGCCATATGTCCCTAACGTCGCAGACGTCCCAGATGTCCTAGATGTCCCATATGTCCTTAACGTCCCAGACGTCCCAGATGTCCCATATCCCTTAACGTCCCAGACGTCCCAAATGTCCCATATGTCCCTAATGTCCCAGGTGTCCTAAATGTCCCATATGTCCTTAACGTCCCAGACGTCCCAGATGCCCTAGATGTCCCATATGTCATTAACGTCCCGGACGTCCCAGATGTCCCATGTGTCCCTAACGACCCAGACGTCCCAGATGTCTCATATGTCCCATATGTCCCTAATGTCCGAGGCGTCCCAGATGTCCCATATGTCCCATATGTCCCTAATGTCCCAAGCGTCCTAAATGTCCCATATGTCCTTAACGTCCTAGACGTCCCAGACGTCCTAGATGTCCCATATGTCCTTAAAGTCCCAGACGTCCCAGATGTCGCATATGTCCCATGTGTCCCTAATGACCCAGGCGTCCTAGATGTACCATATGTCCCTAACGTCCAAGACGTCCTAAATGTCCCATATGTCCCTAACGTCCCAGACGTCCCAGACGTCCTAGATACCCTATATGTCCCTAACGTCCCAGACGTCCCTGATGTCCCATATGTCCCACATGTCCCTAATGTCCCAGGCATCCCAGATGTCGCATATGTCCCATATTTACCTAATGTCCCAGGCGTCCTAAATGTCCCACATGTCCACAACGTCCCAGACGTCCCGGACGTCCCAAATGTCGCAAATGTCTCTAAGGTCCCAGACGTCTCAGCTGTCCCGTATGTCCCTAACGTCCTAAACGTCCGAGATGTCCTAGATGTCCCATATGTCTCTAACGTCACAGACGTCCTATATGTCCTATATATTCCTAACGTCCCAGATGTCCCATATATCCCTAAAGTCCCAGACGTCCCTGATGTCCCATATGTCCCTAACGTCCCAGACGTACTAGATGTCCCATATGTCCTTAACGTCCCAGACGTCCCAGATGAGCCATATGTCCCTAACGTCCCAGACGTCCCAGATGTCCCAAAGGTCTTATATATCCTTAATGTCCCAGGCGTATTAGATGTCCCATATGTCCCTAATGTGCCGGGCGTCCTAAATGCCCCATATGGCTTTAACGTCCCGGAAGTCCCAGACGTCCTAGATGTCCCATATGTCCTTAACGTCCCAGACGTCCCAGATGTCCCGTATGTCCCTAACGTCCCAGACGTCCCAGATGTCCCATATGTCCCATATGTCCTTAATGTCCCAGGCGTCCTAGATATTCCATATGTCCCTAACGTCCCAGACGTCCTAAATGTCCCATATGTCCCTAACGTCCCAGACGTCTCAGACGTCCTAGATGTCCCATATGTCCCTAACGTCCCAGGCGTCCCAGTTGTCCCATATGTCCCCAATGTCCCAGGCATCCTAAATGTCCCATATGTCCTTAACGTCCCAGACGTCCCAGATGTACCATATGTCCCTAACGTCCCAGACGTCCCAGATGTCCTATATGTCCCATATGTCCCTAATGTGACAGACGTCCTAGATGTCCCATATATCCTTAACGTCCCAGACGTCCCAGTATATCCCATATGTCCTATACCTCCCTAACGTCCCAGACGTCCCAGATGTCCCATATGTACCTAACGTCCCAGATGTTCCATATGTCCCTAAAATCCCAGACGTCCTAGATGTTTTATATGTCCCTAACGTCCCAGACGTCCTGGATGTCCCTTATGTCCTTAACGTCCCAGACGTCCCAGATGTCCCATATGTCAATAACGTCCCAGACGTCCCAGATGTCCTATATGCCCCATATGTCCCTAATGCCCCAGGCGTCCCAGACCTCCCATATGTCCCATATTGCCTAATGTCCAGGGCGTCCTAAATGTCCCATATGTCCTTAACGTCCCAGACGTCCCAGACGTCCTAGATGTCCCATATATCCTAAACGTCCCAGACGTCCCAGATATCCCATATGTCCCATATGTCCCTAATGTCCCAGGCCTCCTAAATTTCCCATATGTCCTTAACGTCCCAGACCTCCCAGACGTCCTAGATGTCCCAAATGTCCTTAACGTACCAGACGTCCCAGATGTCTCATATGTCCCTAAAGTCCCAGACGTCCCAGATGTCCCATATGTCCCTAACGTCCCAGACGTCCTAGATGTCCCATATGTCCTTAACGTCCCAGACGTCCCAGATGAGCCATATGTCCCTAACGTCCCAGACGTCCCAGATGTCCCAAAGGTCTTATATATACTTAATGTCCCAGGCGTATTAGATGTCCCATATGTCCCTAATGTGCCAGGCGTCCTAAATGTCCCATATGTCTTTAACGTCCCGGAAGTCCCAGACTTCCTAGATGTCCCATATGTCCTTAAAGTCCCAGACGTCCCAAATGTCCCAAATGTCCCATATGTCCCTAACGTCCCAGACGTCCCAGATGTCCCATATGTCCCATATGTCCCTACTGTCCCAGGCGTCCTAGATATTCCATATGTCCCTAACGTCCCAGACGTCCTAAATGTCCCATATGTCCCTAACGTCCCAGACGTCCCATATGTCCTTAACGTCCCAGACGTCCTAGATGTCCCATATGTCCCATATGTCCCTAATGTCCCAGGCGCCTTAAATGTCCCATATGTCCTTAACGTCCCAGACGTCCCAGACGTCCTAGATGTGACATATGTCCTTAACGTCCCAGACGTCCCAGATGTCCCATATGTCTCTAACGTCCCAGCCGTCCCATATGTCCCATATGTCCCTTATGTGCTTAATGTCCCAGGCGTCCCAAATGTCCCATATGTCCCTAACGTCCCAGACGTCCTAGATGTCCCATATATCCTTAACGTCCCAGACGTCCCAGATATCCCATATGTCCTATATCTCAATAACGTCCCAGACGTCCCAGATGTCCCATATGTCCCTAACGTCCCAGATGTTCCATATGTCCCTAACGTCCCAGACGTCCTAGATGTCCTATATGTCCCTAACGTCCCAGACGTCCCAGATCTCCCATATGTCCCTAACGTCCCAGACGTTCTAGATGTCCCTTATACCCTTAACGTCCCAGGCGTCCCAGATGTCCCATATGTCCCTAACGTCCCAGACGTCCCAGATGTTCTATATGTCCCATATATCCCTAATGTCCCAGGCGTCCCAGATCTCCCATATGTCCCAAATGTCCCTAATGTTCCAGGCGTCCTAAATGTCCCATATGTCCTTAACGTCCCAGACCTCCCAGACGTCCTAGATGTCCCAAATGTCCTTAACGTCCCAGACGTCCCAGATGTCCCATATGTTTCATATGTTTCTAATGTCCCAAGCGTCCTGGATGTGCCATATGTCCCTAACGTCCCAGACGTACCAGATGTCCTAGATGTCCCATATGTCCTTAACGTCCCAGACGTCACAGATGTCCCATATGTCCTTAATATCCCAGGCGTAGTAAATGTCCCATATGTCCTTAACGTCCCAGACGTCCCAGACGCCCTAGATGTCCCATATGTCCTTAACGTCCTAGACGTCCTAGATGTCCCATATGTCCTTAACGTCCCAGACGTCCCAGATGTCCCATATGTCCCATATGTCCCTAATGTCCCAGGCGCCCTAAATGTCCCATATGTCCTTAACGTCCCAGACGTCCCAGACGTCCTAAATGTCCCAAATGTCCTTAATGTCCCAGACGTCCCAGAAGTCCTAAATGTCCCATATGTCTTTAACGTCCCAGAAGTTCCAGACGTCCTAAATGTCCCATAAGTCCTTAACTTCCTAGACGTCCCAGATGTCCCATATGTCCCATATGTCCCTAATGTCCCAGGCGCCCTAAATGTCCCATATGTCCTTAACGTCCCAGACGTCCCAGACGTCCTAAATGTCCCATATGTCTCTAACGTCCCAGACGTCCCATATGTC
The DNA here is from genome assembly GCA_940337035.1 of Agriotes lineatus. NCBI lineage: Eukaryota > Metazoa > Arthropoda > Insecta > Coleoptera > Elateridae > Agriotes > Agriotes lineatus. The sequence continues at coordinate 98,240 of CALNHX010002891.1, read as the reverse complement.
CCATATGTCCCATATGTCCTTAATGTCCAAGGCGTCCCAGATGTCCCATATTTCCCTAACGTCTCAGACGTCCTAGATGTCCCATATATCCTTAACGTCCCAGACGTCCCAGATATCCCATATGTCCTATATCTCTCTAACGTCCCAGACGTCCCAGATGTCCCATATGTCCCTAACGTCCCAGATGTTCCATATGTCCCTAATGTCCCAGGTGTCCTAAATGTCCCATATGTCCTTAACGTCCCAGACTTCCCAGATGCCCTAGATGTCCCATATGTCATTAACGTCCCGGACGTCCCAGATGTCCCATGTGTCCCTAACGACCCAGACGTCCCAGATGTCTCATATGTCCCATATGTCCCTAATGTCCCAAGCGTCCTAAATGTCCCATATGTCCTTAACGTCCTAGACGTCCCAGACGTCCTAGATGTACCATATGTCCCTAACGTCCAAGACGTCCTAAATGTCCCATATGTCCCTAACGTCCCAGACGTCCCAGACGTCCTAGATACCCTATATGTCCCTAACGTCCCAGACGTCCCTGATGTCCCATATGTCCCACATGTCCCTAATGTCCCAGGCATCCCAGATGTCGCATATGTCCCATATTTACCTAATGTTCCAGGCGTCCTAAATGTCCCACATGTCCATAACGTCCCAGACGTCCCGGACGTCCCAAATGTCGCATATGTCTCTAAGGTCCCAGACGTCTCAGCTGTCCCGCATGTCCCTAACGTCCTAAACGTCCGAGATGTCCTAGATGTCCCATATGTCTCTAACGTCACAGACGTCCTATATGTCCTATATATTCCTAACGTCCCAGATGTCCCATATGTCCCTAAAGTCCCAGACGTCCCTGATGTCCCATATGTCCCTAACGTCCCAGACGTACTAGATGTCCCATATGTCCTTAACGTCCCAGACGTCCCAGATGAGCCATATGTCCCTAACGTCCCAGACGTCCCAGATGTCCCAAAGGTCTTATATATCCTTAATGTCCCAGGCGTATTAGATGTCCCATATGTCCCTAATGTGCCGGGCGTCCTAAATGCCCCATATGACTTTAACGTCCCGGAAGTCCCAGACGTCCTAGATGTCCCATATGTCCTTAACGTCCCAGACGTCCCAGATGTCCCGTATGTCCCTAACGTCCCAGACGTCCCAGATGTCCCATATGTCCCATATGTCCTTAATGTCCCAGGCGTCCTAGATATTCCATATGTCCCTAACGTCCCAGACGTCCTAAATGTCCCATATGTCCCTAACGTCCCAGACGTCTCAGACGTCCTAGATGTCCCATATGACCCTAACGTCCCAGGCGTCCCAGATGTCCCATATGTCCCATATGTCCCCAATGTCCCAGGCGTCCTAAATGTCCCATATGTCCTTAACGTCCCAGACGTCCCAGATGTACCATATGTCCCTAACGTCCCAGACGTCCCAGATGTCCTATATGTCCCATATGTCCCTAATGTGACAGACGTCCTAGATGTCCCATATATCTTTAACGTCCCAGACGTCCCAGTATATCCCATATGTCCTATACCTCCCTAACGTCCCAGACGTCCCAGATGTCTCATATGTCCCTAACGTCCCAGATGTTCCATATGTCCCTAAAGTCCCAGACGTCCTAGATGTCTTATATGTCCCTAACGTCCCAGACGTCCCAGATCTCCCATATGTCCCTAACGTCCCAGACGTCCTGGATGTCCCTTATGTCCTTAACGTCCCAGACGTCCCAGATGTCCCATATGTCAATAACGTCCCAGACGTCCCAGATGTCCTATATGCCCCATATGTCCCTAATGCCCCAGGCGTCCCAGACCTCCCATATGTCCCATATGGCCTAATGTCCAGGGCGTCCTAAATGTCCCATATGTCCTTAACGTCCCAGACGTCCCAGACGTCCTAGATGTCCCATATATCCTAAACGTCCCAGACGTCCCAGATATCCCATATGTCCCATATGTCCCTAATGTCCCAGGCCTCCTAAATTTCCCATATGTCCTTAACGTCCCAGACCTCCCAGACGTCCTAGATGTCCCAAATGTCCTTAACGTACCAGACGTCCCAGATGTCCCATATGTCCCTAAAGTCCCAAACGTCACAGATGTCCCATATGTCCCTAACGTCCCAGACGTCCTAGATGTCTCATATGTCCTTAACGTCCCAGACGTCCCAGATGAGCCATATGTCCCTAACGTCCCAGACGTCCAGATGTCCCAAAGGTCTTATATATACTTAATGTCCCAGGCGTATTAGATGTCCCATATGTCCCTAATGTGCCAGGCGTCCTAAATGTCCCATATGTCTTTAACGTCCCGGAAGTCCCAGACTTCCTAGATGTCCCATATGTCCTTAACGTCCCAGACGTCCCAGATGTCCCATATGTCCCTAACGTCCCAGACGTCCCAGATGTCCCATATGTCCCATATGTCCCTAATGTCCCAGGCGTCCTAGATATTCCATATGTCCCTAACGTCCCAGACGTCCTAAATGTCCCATATGTCCCTAACGTCCCAGACGTCCCATATGTCCTTAACGTCCCAGACGTCCCAGACGTCCTAGATGTGACATATGTCCTTAACGTCCCAGACGTCCCAGATGTCCCATATGTCTCTAACGTCCCAGCCGTCCCATATGTCCCATATGTCCCTTATGTGCTTAATGTCCCAGGCGTCCCAAATGTCCCATATGTCCCTAACGTCCCAGACGTCCTAGATGTCCCATATATCCTTAACGTCCCAGACGTCCCAGATATCCCATATGTCCTATATCTCAATAACGTCCCAGACGTCCCAGATGTCCCATATGTCCCTAACGTCCCAGATGTTCCATATGTCCCTAACGTCCCAGACGTCCTAGATGTCCTATATGTCCCTAACGTCCCAGACGTCCCAGATCTCCCATATGTCCCTAACGTCCCAGACGTTCTAGATGTCCCTTATACCCTTAACGTCCCAGGCGTCCCAGATGTCCCATATGTCCCTAACGTCCCAGACGTCCCAGATGTTCTATATGTCCCATATATCCCTAATGTCCCAGGCGTCCCAGATCTCCCATATGTCCCAAATGTTCCTAATGTCCCAGGCGTCCTAAATGTCCCATATGTCCTTAACGTCCCAGACCTCCAGACGTCCTAGATGTCCCAAATGTCCTTAACGTCCCAGACGTCCCAGATGTCCCATATGTTTCATATGTTTCTAATGTCCCAGGCGTCCTGGATGTGCCATATGTCCCTAACGTCCCAGACGTACCAGATGTCCTAGATGTCCCATATGTCCTTAACGTCCCAGACGTCACAGATGTCCCATATGTCCCTAACGTCCCAGACGTCTTAGATGTCCCATATGTCCTTAATATCCCTGCGGCGTAGTAAATGTCCCATATGTCCTTAACGTCCCAGACGTCCCAGACGCCCCTAGATGTCCCATATGTCCTTAACGTCCCAGACGTCCTAGATGTCCCATATGTCCTTAACGTCCCAGACGTCCCAGATGTCCCATATGTCCCATATGTCCCTAATGTCCCAGGCGCCCTAAATGTCCCATATGTCCTTAACGTCCCAGACGTCCCAGACGTCCTAAATGTCCCATATGTCCTTAACGTCCCAGACGTCCCAGATGTCCCATATGTCCCATATGTCCTTAATATCTCAGGCGCCCTAAATGTCCCATATGTCCTTAACGTCCCAGACGTCCAGAAGTCCTAAATGTCCCATATGTCTTTAACGTCCCAGAAGTCCCAGACGTCCTAAATGTCCCATATGTCCTTAACGTCCTAGACGTCCCAGATGTCCCATATGTCCCATATGTCCCTAATGTCCCAGGCGCCCTAAATGTCCCATATGTCCTTAACGTCCCAGACGTCCCAGACGTCCTAAATGTCCCATATGTCTCTAACGTCCCAGACGTCCCATATGTCCCATATGTCCCATATGTCCTTAATGTCCAAGGCGTCCCAGATGTCCCATATTTCCCTACGTCTCAGACGTCCTAGATGTCCCATATATCCTTAACGTCCCAGACGTCCCAGATATCCCATATGTCCTATATCTCCCTAACGTCCCAGACGTCCCAGATGTCCCATATGTCCCTAACGTCCCAGATGTTCCATATGTCCCTAACGTCCCAGACGTCCTAGATGTCTTATATGCCCCTAACGCCCCAGACGTCCCAGATCTCCCATATGTTCCTAACGTCCCAGACGTTCTAGGTGTACCTTATATCCTTAACGTCCCAGACGTGTCAGATGTCCCATATGTCAATAACGTCCCAGACGTCCCAGACCTCCCATATGTCCCATATGTCCCTAATGTCCAGGGCGTCCTAAATGTCCCATATGTCCTTAACGTTCCAGACGTCCCAGACGTCCTAGATGTCCCATTTGTCCTTAACGTCCCAGACGTCCGAAATATCCCATATGTCCCATATGTCCCTAATGTCCAGGGCGTCCTAAATGTCCCATATCTCCTTAACGTCCCAGACGTCCCAGACGTCGTAGATGTCCCAAATGTCCTTAACGTCCCAGACGTCCCAGATGTCCCATATGTTTCATATGTTTCTAATGTCCCAGGCGTCCTAGATGTTCCATATGTCCCTAACGTCCCAGACGTCCTAGATGTCCTAGATGCCCCATATGTCCTTAACGTCCCAGACGTCCCAGATGTCCCATATGTACCTAACGTCCCAGACGTCCCAGATGTCCCATATGTCCCTAATATCCCAGGCGTAGTAAATGTCCCATATGTCCTTAACGTCCCAGACGTCCCAGACACCCTAGATGTCCCATATGTCCTTAACGTCCCAGACGTCCCAGACGTCCTAGATGTCCCATATGTCCTTAACGTCCCAGACGTCCCAGATGTCCCATATGTCCCTAGCATCCCAGACGTCCCAGATGTCCCATATGTCCTTAACGTCCCAGACGTCCCAGATGTCCCATATGTAACTAACGTCCCAGACGTCCCAGATGTCCCATATGTCCCATATGTCCCTAACGTCCCAGGGGTCCCAGATGTCCCATATGTCCTATATGTCCCCAATGTCCCAGGCGTCCTAAATGTCCCATATGTCCCTAACGTCCCAGGCGTCCCAGATGTCCCATATGTCCTATATGTCCCCAATGTCCCAGACGTCCTAGATGTCCCATATGTCCCTAACGTCCCAGACGTCCCAGATTACCCATATGTCCCATATGTCCCTAATGTCCCAGACGTTCTAGATGTCCCATATATCCTTAACGTCCCAGACGTCCCAGTATATCCCATATGTCCTATACCTCCCTAACGTCCCAGACGTCCCAGATGTCCCATATGTCCTTAACGTCCCAGATGTTCCATATGTCCCTAAAGTCCCAGACGTCCTAGATGTCTTATCTGTCCCTAACGTCCCAGACGTCCCAGATCTCCCATATGTCCCTAACGTCCCAGACGTCCTAGATGTCCCTTATATCCTTAACGTCCCAGACGTCCCAGATGTCCCATATGTCGATAACGTCCCAGACGTCCCAGATGTCCTATATGTCCCATATGTCCCTAATGCCCCAGGCGTCTTAGACCTCCCATATGTCCCTAATGTCCAGGGAGTCCTAAATGTCCCATATGTCCTTAACGTCCCAGACGTCCCAGACGTCCTAGATGTCCCATATATCCTAAACGTCCCAGACGTGCCAGATATCCCATATGTCCCATATGTCCCTAATGTCCCAGGCCTCCTAAATGTCCCATATGTCCTTAACGTTCCAGGCGTCCCAGATGTCCCATATATCCGTAACGTCCCAGACGTACCAGATGTTCAATGTGTCCCATATGTCCCTAATGTCCCAGGCGTCCCAGATGTCCCATATGTCCCAAATGTCCCTAATGTCCCAGGCGTCCTAAATGTCCCATATGTCCTTAACGTTCCAGACGTCCCAGACGTCTTAGATGTCCCAAATGTCCTTAACGTCCCAGACGTCCCAGATGTCCCATATGTCCCATATGTTTCTAATGTCCCAAGCGTCCTAGATGTTCCATATGTCCCTAACGTCCCAGACGTCCAGATGTCCTATTTGTCCCATATGTCCTTAACGTCCCAGACGTCCCAGATGTCCCATATGTCCTTAACGTCCCAGACGTCCCAAATGTCCCATATGTCCCTAATGTCCCAGGCGTCCTAAATGTCCCATATGTCCTTAACGTCCCAGACGTCCCAGATGCCCTAGATGTCCTATATGTCATTAACGTCCCGGACGTCCCAGATGTCCCATGTGTCCCTAACGACCCAGACGTCCCAGATGTCTCATATGTCCCATATGTCCCTAATGTCCGAGGCGTCCCAGATGTCCCATATGTCCCATATGTCCCTAATGTCCCAAGCGTCCTAAATGTCCCATATGTCCTTAACGTCCTAGACGTCCCAGACGTCCTAGATGTCCCATATGTCCTTAAAGTCCCAGACGTCCCAGATGTCCCATATGTCCCATGTGTCCCTAATGACCCAGGCGTCCTAGATTTACCATATGTCCCTAACGTCCAAGACGTCCTAAATGTCCCATATGTCCCTAACGTCCCAGACGTCCCAGACGTCCTAGATACCCTATATGTCCCTAACGTTCCAGACGTCCCTGATGTCCCATATGTCCCACATGTCCCTAATGTCCCAGGCATCCCAGATGTCGCATATGTCCCATATTTACCTAATGTCCCAGGCGTCCTAAATGTCCCACATGTCCATAACGTCCCAGACGTCCCGGACGTCCCAAATGTCGCATATGTCTCTAAGGTCCCAGACGTCTCAGCTGTCCCGTATGTCCCTAACGTCCTAAACGTCCGAGATGTCCTAGATGTCCCATATGTCTCTAACGTCACAGACGTCCTAGATGTCCTATATATTCCTAACGTCCCAGATGTCCCATATGTCCCTAAAGTCCCAGACGTCCCAGATGTCCCATATGTCCCTAACGTCCCAGACGTCATAGATGTCCCATATGTCCTTAACGTCCCAGACGTCCCAGATGAGCCATATGTCCCTAACGTCCCAGACGTCCCAGATGTCCCAAAGGTCTTATATATCCTTAATGTCCCAGGCGTATTAGATGTCCCATATGTCCCTAATGTGCCAGGCGTCCTAAATGTCCCATATGTCTTTAACGTCCCGGAAGTCCCAGGCGTCCTAGATATTCCATATGTCCCTAACGTCCCAGACGTCCTAAATGTCCCATATGTCCCTAACGTCCAAGACGTCCCATATGTCCTTAACGTCCCAGACGTCCCAGACGTCCTAAATGTCCCATATGTCCCTAACGTCCCAGACTTCTCAGACGTCCTAGATGTCCTATACGTCCCTAACGTCCCAGACGTCTCAGACGTCTTAAATGTCCCATATGTCCCTAACGTTCCAGACGTCCCATATGTCCTTAACGTCCCAGACGTAACAGACGTCCTAAATGTCCCATATGTCCCTAATGTCCCAGACGTCCTAGATGTCCCATATGTCGCTAACGTCCCAGACGTCTCAGACGTCCTAGATATCCTATATGTCCCTAACGTCCCAGACGTCCCAGATGTCCCATATGTCCCTAACTTCTCAGACGTCCCAGATGTCCCATATGTCCTTAACGACCCAGACGTCCCAGATGTCCCATATGTCTCATATGTCCCTAATGTTCCAGGCGTCCCAGATGTCCCATATGTCCCATATGTCTCTAATGTCCCAGACGTTTTAAATGTCCCATATGTACTTAAAGTTTCAAACGTCCCAGACGTCCAAGATGTCCCATATGTCCCATATGTCCCTAATGTCCCGGGCGCCCTAAATGTCCCATATGTCCTTAACGTCCCAGACGTCCCAGATGTCCCATATGTCTCTAACGTCCCAGACGTCCCATATGTCCCATATGTCCCATATGAGCTTAATGTCCCAGGCGTCCCAAATGTCCCATATGTCCCTAACGTCCCAGACGTCCTAGATGTCCCATATATCCTTAACGTCCCAGACGTCCCAGATATCCCATATGTCCTATATCTCAATAACGTCCCAGACGTCCCAGATGTCCCATATGTCCCTAACGTCCCAGATGTTCCATATGTCCCTAACGTCCCAGACGTCCTAGATGTCCTATATGTCCCTAACGTCCCAGACGTCCCAGATCTCCCATATGTCCCTAACGTCCCAGACGTTCTAGAAGTCCCTTATATCCTTAACGTCCCAGGCGTCCCAGATGTCCCATATGTCCCTAACGTACCAGACGTCCCAAATGTTCTATATGTGCCATATATCCCTAATGTCCCAGGCGTCCCAGATCTCCCATATGTCCCAAATGTCCCTAATGTCCCAGGCGTCCTAAATGTCCCATATGTCCTTAACGTCCCAGACCTCCCAGACGTCCTAGATGTCCCAAATGTCCTTAACGTCCCAGACGTCCCAGATGTCCCATATGTTTCATATGTTTCTAATGTCCCAGGCGTCAGGATGTTCCATATGTCCCTAACGTCCCAGACGTCCCAGATGTCCTAGATGCCCCATATGTCCTTAACGTCCCAGACGTCCTAGATGTCCCATATGTCCTTAACGTCCCAGACGTCCCAGACGCCCTAGATGTCCCATATGTCCTTAACGTCCCAGACGTCCTAGATGTCCCATATGTCCTTAAAGTCGCAGACGTCCCAGATGTCCCATATGTAACTAACGTCCCAGACGTCCCAGATGTCCCATATGTCCCATATGTCCCTGATGTCCCAGGCGTCCTAAATGTCCCATATGTCCCTAACTTCCCAGACGTCCCAGACGCCCTAGATGTCCCATATGTCCTTAACGTCCCAGACGTCTTAGATGTCCCATATGTCCTTAACGTCCCAGACGTCCCAGATGTCCCATATGTAACTAATGTCCCAGACGTCCCAGATGTCTCATATGTCCCATATGTCCCTGATGTCCCAGGCGTCCCAGATTTCCCATATGTCCCATATGTCCCTTATGTCCCAGGGGTCCTAAATGTCCCATATGTCCCTAACGTCCCAGACGTCCTAGATGTCCCATACGTCCCTAACGTCCCACACGTCCTAGATGTCCCATATGTCCCTAACGTCCCAGACGTCTCAGACGTCCTAGATGTCCCATACGTCCCTAACGTCCCACACGTCCTAGATGTCCCATATGTCCCTAACGTCCCAGACGTCTCAGACGTCCTAGATGTCCTATATGTATCTAACGTCCTAGACGTACCAGATGTCCCATATGTTTCTAACGTCTCAGACGTCCCAGATGTCCGATATGTCCTTAACGTCCCAGACGTCCCAGATGTCCCATATGTCTCATATGTCCCTAATGTCCCAGGCGTCCCAGATGTCCGATATGTCCCATCTGTCCCTAATGTCCCAGGCGTGCCAGATCTCCCATATGTCCCAAATGTCCCTAATGTCCCAGGCGTCCTAAATGTCCCATATGTCCTTAACGTCCCAGACGTCCCAGACGTCCTAGATGTCCCATATGTCCTTAACGTCCCAGACGTCCCAAATGTCCCATATGTCCCATGTGTCCCTAATGTCCCAGGCGTCCTAGATGTTCTATATGTTTCTAACGTCCAAACCGTCCTAAATGTGCCACATGTCCCTAATGTCCCAGGCGTCCCAGATGTCGCATATGTCCCATATGTCCCTAATATCCTAGGCGTCCTAAATGTCCCATATGTCCATAACGTCCCAGACGTCTCAGCTGTCCCGTATGTGCCTAACGTCCCAGACGTCCGAGATGTCCTAGATGTCCCATATGTCTCTAACGCCACAGACGTCCTAGATGTCCTATATGTTCCTAACGTTCCAGATGTCCAATATGTCCCTAAAGTCCCAGACGTCCCAAATGTCCCATATGTCCCTAACGTCCCAGACGTCCTTGATGTCCCATATGTCCTTAACGTCCCAGACGTCCCAGATGACCCATACGTCCCTAACGTCCCGGACGTCCCAGATGTCCTAGATGTCCCATATGTCCTTAACGTCCCAGACGTCCCAGATGTTTTATATGTCCCTAACGTCCCAGACGTTCCAGATGTCCCATATGTCCCACATGTCCCTAATGTCCCAGGTGTCCTAGATATTCCATATGTCCCTAATGTCCCAGGCGTCCCAGATGTCTCATATGTCCCATATGTCATTAATGTCCCTGACGTTTTAAATGTCTCATATGTCCTTAACGTTTCAGACGTCCCAGACGTCCTAGATGTCCCATATGTCCTTAACGTCCCAGACGTCCCAGATGTCCCATATGTCCCATATGTCCCTAATGTCCCAGGCGCCCTAAATGTCCCATATGTCCTTAACGTCACAGACGTCCCAAATGTCCCATATGTCTCTAACGTCCCAGACGTCCCATATGTCCCATATGTCCCATATGTCCTTAACGTCCCAGACGTCCCAGACGTCCCAGACGTCCCAGATGACCCATACGTCCCTAACGTCCCGGACGTCCCAGACGTCCTAGATGTCCCATATATCCTTAACGTCCCAGACGTCCCAGATGTTTCATATGTCCCTAACGTCCCAGACGTCCCAGATGTCCCATATGTCCCATATGTCCCTAATGTCCCAGGCGTCCTAGATATTCCATATGTCCCTAATGTCCCAGGCGTCCCAGATGTCTCATATGTCCGATATGTCCCTAATGTCCCAGACGTTTTAAATGTCTCATATGTCCTTAACGTTTCAGACGTCCCAGACGTCCTAGATGTCCCATATGTCCTTAACGTCCCAGACGTCCCAGATGTCCCATATGTCCCATATGTCCCTAATGTCCCAGGCGCCCTAAATGTCCCATATGTCCTTAACGTCCCAGACGTCCCAAATGTCCCATATGTCTCTAACGTCCCAGACGTCCCAAATGTCCCATATGTCTCTAACGTCCCAGACGTCCCAGTTATCCCATATGTCCCATATGTCCCTAATGTCCAGAGCGTCCTAAATGTCCCATATCTCCTTAACGTCCCAAACGTCCCGGACGTCCTAGATGTCCCAAATGTCCTTAACGTCCCAGACGTCCCAGATGTCCCATACGTTTCATATGTTTCTAATATCCCAGGCGTCCTAGATGTTCCATATGTCCCTAACGTCCCAGACGTCCCAGATGTCTTAGATATCCCATATGTCCTTAACGTCCCAGACGTCCCAGATGTCCCATATGTCCCTAATATCCCAGGCGTAGTAAATGTCCCATATGTCCTTAACGTCCCAGACGTCCCAGACGCCCTAGATGTCCCATATGTTCTTAACGTCCCAGACGTCACAGACGTCCTAGATGTCCCATATGTCCTTAACGTCCCAGACGTCCCAGATGTCCCATATGTCCCTAGCATCCCTGACGTCCCAGATGTCCCATATGTCCTTAACGTCTCAGACGTCCCAGATGTCCCATGTGTAACTAACGTCCCAGACGTCCCAGATGTCCCATATGTAACATTTGTCCCTAATGTCCCAGGCGTCCCAGATGTCCCATATGTCCCATATGTCCCTAATGTCCCAGACGTCTTAAATGTCCCATATGTGCTTAACGTCCCAGACGTCCCAGACGTCCTAGATGTCCCATATGTCCTTAACGTCCCAGACGTCCCAGATGTACCATATGTCCCTAACGTCCCAGACGTCGCAGACGTCCTAGATGTCCCATATGTCCTTAACGTCCCAGATGTCTTATATGTCTTATGTGTCCCTAATGTCCCAGGCGTCCTAGATGTTCCATATGTCCCTAACGTCCAAACCGTCCTAAAGGTGCCATATGTGCCTAACGTCCCAGACGTCCCAGCTGTCCCGTATGTCCCTAACGTCCCTGACTTCCCAGACGTCCTAGATGTCCCATGTGTCCCTAATGTCCCAGGCGTCCTAGATGTTCTATATGTCCCTAACGTCCAAACCATCCTAAATGTGCCATATGTGCCTAACGTCCCAGACGTCCCAGCTGTCCCGTATGTCAATAACGTCCCTGACGTCCCAGTCGTCCTAGATGTCCCATATGTCCCTAACGTCCCAGGCGTCCTAGATGTCCTATATGTCCCTAACGTCCCAGACGTCCCAGATGTCCTATATGTCCCACATGTCCCTAATGTCCCAGGCGTCCCAGATGTCCCATATGTCCCATATGTCCCTAATATCCCAGGCGTCCTAAATGTCCCATATGTCCATAACGTCCCAGACGTCCCAGCTGTCCGGTATGTCCCTAACGTCCCAGAAGTCCGAGATGTCCTAGATGTCCCATATGTCTCTAACGTCACAGACGTCCTAGATGTCCCATGTATTCCTAACGTCCCAGACGTCCCATATGTCCCTAAAGTCCCAGACGTCCCAGATGTCCCATAAGTCCCTGACGTCCCAGACGTGCTAGATGTCCCATATATCCTTAACGTCCCAGACGTCCCAGTATATCCCATATGTCCTATACCTCCCTAACGTCCCAGACGTCCCAGATGTCCCATATGTCCCTAACGTCCCAGATGTTCCATATGTCCCTAAAGTCCCAGACGTCCTAGATGTCTTATATGTCCCTAACGTCCCAGACGTCCCAGATCTCCCATATGTCCCTAACGTCCCAGACGTGCTAGATGTCCCTTATATCCTTAACGTCCCAGACGTCCCAGATGTCCCATATGCCAATAACGTCCCAGACGTCCCAGATGTCCTACATGTCCCATATGTCCCTAATGTCCCAGGCGTCCCAGACCTCCCATATGTCCCATATGTCCCTAACGTCCAGGGCGTCCTAAATGTCCAATATGTCCTTAACGTCCCAGACGTCCCAGACGTCCTAGATGTCCCATATGTCCTAAACGTCCCAGACGTCCCAGATGTCCCATATATCCGTAACGTCCCAGACGTCCCAGATGTTCAATGTGTCCCATATGTCCCTAATGTCCCAGGCCTCCTAAATGTCCCATATGTCCTTAACGTCCCAGGCGTCCCAGATGTCCCATATGTCCGTAACGTCCCAGACGTCCCAGATGTTCAATGTGTCCCATATGTCCCTAATGTCCCAGGCGTCCCAGATGTCCCATATGTCCCAAATATCCCTAATGTCCCAGGCGTCCTGAATGTCCCATATGTCCTTAACGTTCCAGACGTCCCAGACGTCTTAGATGTCCCAAATGTCCTTAACGTCCCAGATGTCCCATATGTCCCATATGTTTCTAATGTCCCAGGCGTCCTAGATGTTCCATATGTCCCTAACGTCCCAGACGTCCCAGATGTCCTATATGTCCCATATGTCCTTAACGTCCCAGACGTCCCAGATATCCCATATGTCCTTAACGTCCCAGACGTCCAAAATGTCCCATATGTCCCTAATGTCCCAGGCGTCCTAAATGTCCCATATGTCCTTAACGTCCCAGACGTCCCAGACGCCCTAGATGTCCCATATGTCATTAACGTCCCGGACGTCCCAGATGTCCCATATGTCCCTAACGTCCCAGACGTCCCAGCTGTCCCATATGTCCCATATGTCCGAGGCGTCCCAGATGTCCCATATGTCCCTAATGTCCCAGGCGCCCTAAATGTCCCATATGTCCTTAAAGTCCCAGACGTCCCAGACGTCCTAGATGTCCCATATATCCTTAAAGTCCCAGTCGTCCCAGATGTCCCATATGTACCATGTGTCCCTAACGACCCAGGCGTCCTAGATGTTCCATATGTCCCTAACGTCCAAGACGTCCTAAATGTCCCATATGTCCCTAACGTCCCAGATGTTCCATATGTCCTTAACGTCCCAGACGTCCTAGATGTCCTATATGTTCCTAACGTCCCAGACGTACCAGATCTCCCATATGTCCCTAACGTCCCAGACGTCCTAGATGTCCCTTATATCCTTAACGACCCAGACGTCCCAGATGTCCTACATGTCCCATCTGTCCCTAATGTCCCAGGCGTCCCAGATCTCCCATATGTCCCAAATGTCCCTAATGTCCCAGGCGTCCTAAATGTCCCATATGTCCTTAACGTCCCAGACGTCCCAGACGTCCTAGATGTCCCATATGTCCTTAACGTCCCAGACGTCCCAAATGTCCCATATGTCCCATGTGTTCCTAATGTCCCAGGCATCCTAGATGTTCCATATGTTCCTAACGTCCAAACCGTCCTAAATGTGCCACATATCCCTAATGTCCCAGGCGTCCCAGATGTCGCATATGTCCCATATGTCCCTAATATCCCAGGCGTCCTAAATGTCCCATATGTCTATAACGCCCTAGACGTCTCAGCTGTCCCGTATGTCCCTAACGTCCCAGACGTCCGAGATGTCCTAGATGTCCCATATGTCTCTAACGTCACAGACGTCCTAGATGTCCTATATGTTCCTAACGTTCCAGATGTCCCATATGTCCCTAACATCCCAGACGTCCTAGATGTCCCGTATGTCCTTAACGTCCCAGACGTCCCAGATGACCCATAGGTCCCTAACGTCCCAGACGCCCCAGATGTCCCAAAGGTCTTATATATCCCTAATGTCCCAGGCGTATTAAATGTCCCATATGTCCCATATGTCCCTAATGTGCCAGGCGTCCTAAATGTCCCATATGTCCTTAACGTCCCGTACGTCCCAGACGTCCTAGATGTCCCATATGTCCTTAACGTCCCAGACGTCCCAGATGTATCATATGTCCCTAACGTCCCAGACGTCCCAGATGTCCCATATGTCCCATATGTCCCTAATGTCCCAGGCGTCCTAGATATTCCATATGTCCCTAACGTCCCAGACGTCCTAAATGTCCCATATGGCCCTAACATCCCAGACGTCCCAGATGTCCCATATGTCCTTAACGTCCCAGACGTCCCAGACGTCCTAAATGTCCCATATGTCCCTAATGTCCCAGACGTCCTAGATGTCCCATATGTCTCTAACGTCCCAGGCGTCTCAGACGTCCTAGATGTCCCATATGTCCCTAACGTCCCAGACGTCCTAGATGTCACATATGTCCCTAACTCCCCAGACGTCTCAGACGTCCTAGATGTCCTATATGTCCCTAACGTCCTAGACGTACCAGATGTCCCATATGTTTCTAACGTCTCAGACGTCCCAGATGTCCCATATGACCTTAACGTCCCAGACGTCCCAGATGTCCCATATGTCTCATATGTCCCTAATGTCCCAGGCGTCCCAGATGTCATATATGTCCCATCTGTACCTAATGTCCCAGGCGTGCCAGATCTCCCATATGTCCCAAATGTCCCTAATGTCCCAGGCGTCCTAAATGTCCCATATGTCCTTAACGTCCCAGACGTCCCAGACTTCCTAGATGTCCCATATGTCTTTAACGTCCCAGACGTCCCAAATGTCCCATATGTCCCATGTGTCCCTAATGTCCCAGGCGTCCTAGATGTTCCATATGTTCCTAACGTCCAAACCGTCCTAAATGTGCCACATGTCCCTAATGTCCCAGGCGTCCCAGATGTCGCATATGTCCCATATGTCCCTAATATCCCAGGCGTCCTAAATGTCCCATATGTTCATAACGTCCCAGACGTCTCAGCTGTCCCGTATGTCCCTAACGTCCCAGACGTCCGAGATGTCCTAGATGTCCCATATGTCTCTAACGCCACAGACGTCCTAGATGTCCTATATGTTCCTAACGTTCCAGATGTCCAATATGTCCCTAAAGTCCCAGACGTCCCAAATGTCCCATATGTCCCTAACGTCCCAGACGTCCTAGATGTCCCATATGTCCTTAACGTCCCAGACGTCCCAGATGACCCATACGTCCCTAACGTCCCAGACGTCCCAGATGTCCCAAAGGTCTTATATATCCCTAATGTCCCAGGCGTATTAAATGTCCCATATGTCCCATATGTCCCTAATGTGCCAGGCGTCCTAAATGTCCCATATGTCCTTAACGTCCCGGACGTCCCAGACGTCCTAGATGTCCCATATGTCCTTAACGTCCCAGACGTCCCAGTGGTTTCATATGTCCCTAACGTCCCAGACGTCCCAGATGTCCCATATGTCCCATATGTCCCTAATGTCCCAGGCGTCCTAGATATTCCATATGTCCCTAACGTCCCAGACGTCCTAAATGTCCCATATGTCCCTAACGTCCCAGACGTCCCAGATGTCCCATATATCCTTAACGTCCCAGACGTCCCAGACGTCCTAAATGTCCCATATGTCCCTAATGTCCCAGACGTCCTAGATGTCCCATATGTCCCTAACGTCCCAGACGTCTCAGACGTCCTAGATGTCCCATATGTCCCTAACGTCCCAGACGTCCTAGATGTCCCATTTGTCCCTAACTTCCCAGACGGCTCAGACGTCCTAGATGTCCTATATGTCCCTAACGTCCTAGACGTACCAGATGTCCCATATGTTTCTAACGTCTCAGACGTCCCATATGTCCCATATGTCCTTAACGTCCCAGACGTCCCAGATGTCCCATATGTCTCATATGTCCCTAATGTCCCAGGCGTCCCAGATGTCCCATATGTCCCATATGTCCCTAATGTCCCAGACGTTTTAAATGTCTTATATGTCCTTAACGTTTCAGACGTCCCAGACGTCCTAGATGTCCCATATGTCCTTAACGTCCCAGACGTCCCAGATGTCCCATATGTCCCATATGTACCTAATGTCCCAGGCGCCCTAAATGTCCCATATGTCCTTAACGTCCCAGACGTCCCAGACGTCCTAAATGTCCCATATGTCCTTAACGACCCAGACGTCCCAGATGTCCCATATGTCTCTAACGTCCCAGACGTCCCATATGTCCCATATGTCCCATATGTCCTTAATGTCCCAGGCGTCCCAGATGTCCCATATTTCCCTAACGTCCCAGACGTCCTAGATGTCCCATATCTCCTTAACGACCCAGACGTCCCAGATATCCCATATGTCCTTAACGTCCCAGACGTCCCAGATGTCCCATATGTCTCATATGTCCCTAATGTTCCAGGCGTCCCAGATGTCCCATATGTCCCATATGTCCCTAATGTCCCAGACGTTTTAAATGTCCCATATGTAATTAAAGTTTCAGACGTCCCAGACGTCCTAGATGTCCCATATGTCCTTAACGTCTCAGACGTCCCAGATGTCCCATATGTCCCATATGTCCCATATGTCCCTAATGTCCCAGGCGCCCTAAATGTCCCATATGTCCTTAACGTCCCAGACGTCCCAGACGTCCTAGATGTGACATATCTCCTTAACGTCCCAGACGTCCCAGATGTCCCATATGTCTCTAACGTCCCAGACGTCCCATATGTCCAGTATGTCCCATATGTCCTTAATGTCCCAGGCGTCCCAAATGTCCCATATGTCCCTAACGTCCCAGATGTTCCATATGTCCCTAACGTCCCAGACGTCCTAGATGTCCCTTATATCCTTAACGTCCCAGACGTCCCAGATGTCCCATATGTCCCTAACGTCCCAGACGTCCCAGATGTCCTATATGTCCCATGTGTCCCTAATGTCCCAGGCGTCCTAGATGTTCCATATGTTCCTAACGTCCAAACCGTCCTAAATGTGCCACATGTCCCTAATGTCCCAGGCGTCCCAGATGTCGCATATGTCCCATATGTCCCTAATATCCCAGGCGTCCTAAATGTCCCATATGTCCATAACGTCCCAGACGTCTCAGCTGTCCCGTATGTCCCTAACGTCCCAGACGTCCGAGATGTCCTAGATGTCCCATATGTCTCTAACGTCACAGACGTCCTAGATGTGCTATATGCTCCTAACGTTCCAGATGTCCAATATGTCCCTAAAGTCCCAAACGTCCCAGATGTCCCATATGTCCCTAACGTCCCAGACGTCCTAGATGTCCCATATGTCCTTAACGTCCCAGACGTCCCAGATGACCCATACGTCCCTAACGTCCCAGACGTCCCAGATGTCCCAAAGGTCTTATATATCCCTAATGTCCCAGGCGTATTAAATGTCCCATATGCCCCATATGTCCCTAATGTGAAAGGCGTCCTAAATGTCCCATATGTCCTTAACGTCCCGGACGTCCCAGACGTCCTAGATGTCCCATATGTCCTTAACATCCCAGACGTCCCAGATGTTTCATATGTCCCTAACGTCCCAGACGTCCCAGATGTCCCATATGTCCCATATGTCCCTAATGTCCCAGGCGTCCTAGATATTCCATATGTCCCTAACGTCCCAGACGTCCTAAATGTCCCATATGTCCCTAACGCCCCAGACGTCCCAGATGTCCCATATGTCCTAAACGTCCCAGACGTCCCAGACGTCCCAGACGTCCTAAATGTCCCATATGTCCCTAATGTCCCAGACGTCCTAGATGTCCCATATGTCCCTAACGTCCCAGACGTCTCAGACGTCCTAGATGTCCCATATGTCCCTAACGTCCCAGACGTCCTAGATGTCCCATATGTCCCTAACTTCCCAGACGTCTCAGACGTCCTAGATGTCCTATATGTCCCTAACGTCCTAGACGTACCAGATGTCCCATATGTTTCTAACGTCTCAGACGTCCCATATGTCCCATATGTCCTTAACGTCCCAGACGTCCCAGATGTCCCATATATCTCATATGTCCCTAATGTCCTAGGCGTCCCAGATGTCCCATATGTCTCATATGTCCCTAATGTCCCAGACGTTTTAAAGTCTCATATGTCCTTAACGTTTCAGACGTCCCAGACGTCCTAGATGTCCCATATGTCCTTAACGTCCCAGACGTCCCAGATGTCCCATATGTCCCACATGTCCCTAATGTCCCAGGCGCCCTAAATGTCCCATATGTCCTTAACGTCCCAGACGTCACAGACGTCCTAAATGTCCCATATGTCCTTAACGTCCCAGACGTCCCAGATGTCCCATATGTCTCTAACGTCCCAGACGTCCCATATGTCCTTAATGTCCCAGGCGTCCCAGATGTCCCATATTTCCCTAACGTCCCAGACGTCCTAGATGTCCCATATATCCTTAACGTCCCAGACGTCCCAGATATCCCATATGTCCTATATCTCCCTAACGTCCCAGACGTCCCAGATGTCCCATATGTCCCTAACTTCCCAGATGTTCCATATGTCCCTAACGTCCCAGACGTCCTAAATGTCCCATATGTCCCTAACGTCCCAGACGTCCCAGATGTCCCATATATCCTTAACGTCCCAGACGTCCCAGACGTCCTAAATGTCCCATATGTCCCTAATGTCCCAGACGTCCTAGATGTCCCATATGTCCCTAACGTCCCAGACGTCTCAGACGTCCTAGATGTCCCATATGTCCCTAACGTCCCAGACGTCCTAGATGTCCCATTTGTCCCTAACTTCCCAGACGGCTCAGACGTCCTAGATGTCCTATATGTCCCTAACGTCCTAGACGTACCAGATGTCCCATATGTTTCTAACGTCTCAGACGTCCCATATGTCCCATATGTCCTTAACGTCCCAGACGTCCCAGATGTCCCATATGTCTCATATGTCCCTAATGTCCCAGGCGTCCCAGATGTCCCATATGTCCCATATGTCCCTAATGTCCCAGACGTTTTAAATGTCTTATATGTCCTTAACGTTTCAGACGTCCCAGACGTCCTAGATGTCCCATATGTCCTTAACGTCCCAGACGTCCCAGATGTCCCATATGTCCCATATGTACCTAATGTCCCAGGCGCCCTAAATGTCCCATATGTCCTTAACGTCCCAGACGTCCCAGACGTCCTAAATGTCCCATATGTCCTTAACGACCCAGACGTCCCAGATGTCCCATATGTCTCTAACGTCCCAGACGTCCCATATGTCCCACATGTCCCATATGTCCTTAATGTCCCAGGCGTCCCAGATGTCCCATATTTCCCTAACGTCCCAGACGTCCTAGATGTCCCATATCTCCTTAACGACCCAGACGTCCCAGATATCCCATATGTCCTTAACGTCCCAGACGTCCCAGATGTCCCATATGTCTCATATGTCCCTAATGTTCCAGGCGTCCCAGATGTCCCATATGTCCCATATGTCCCTAATGTCCCAGACGTTTTAAATGTCCCATATGTAATTAAAGTTTCAGACGTCCCAGACGTCCTAGATGTCCCATATGTCCTTAACGTCTCAGACGTCCCAGATGTCCCATATGTCCCATATGTCCCTAATGTCCCAGGCGCCCTAAATGTCCCATATGTCCTTAACGTCCCAGACGTCCCAGACGTCCTAGATGTGACATATCTCCTTAACGTCCCAGACGTCCCAGATGTCCCATATGTCTCTAACGTCCCAGACGTCCCATATGTCCAGTATGTCCCATATGTCCTTAATGTCCCAGGCGTCCCAAATGTCCCATATGTCCCTAACGTCCCAGATGTTCCATATGTCCCTAACGTCCCAGACGTCCTAGATGTCCCTTATATCCTTAACGTCCCAGACGTCCCAGATGTCCCATATGTCCCTAACGTCCCAGACGTCCCAGATGTCCTATATGTCCCATGTGTCCCTAATGTCCCAGGCGTCCTAGATGTTCCATATGTTCCTAACGTCCAAACCGTCCTAAATGTGCCACATGTCCCTAATGTCCCAGGCGTCCCAGATGTCGCATATGTCCCATATGTGCCTAATATCCCAGGCGTCCTAAATGTCCCATATGTCCATAACGTCCCAGACGTCTCAGCTGTCCCGTATGTCCCTAACGTCCCAGACGTCCGAGATGTCCTAGATGTCCCATATGTCTCTAACGTCACAGACGTCCTAGATGTGCTATATGCTCCTAACGTTCCAGATGTCCAATATGTCCCTAAAGTCCCAGACGTCCCAGATGTCCCATATGTCCCTAACGTCCCAGACGTCCTAGATGTCCCATATGTCCTTAACGTCCCAGACGTCCCAGATGACCCATACGTCCCTAACGTCCCAGACGTCCCAGATGTCCCAAAGGTCTTATATGTCCTTAATGTCCCAGGCGTATTAAATGTCCCATATGCCCCATATGTCCCTAATGTGAAAGGCGTCCTAAATGTCCCATATGTCCTTAACGTCCCGGACGTCCCAGACGTCCTAGATGTCCCATATGTCCTTAACGTCCCAGACGTCCCAGATGTTTCATATGTCCCTAACGTCCCAGACGTCCCAGATGTCCCATATGTCCCATATGTCCCTAATGTCCCAGGCGTCCTAGATATTCCATATGTCCCTAACGTCCCAGACGTCCTAAATGTCCCATATGTCCCTAACGCCCCATACGTCCCAGATGTCCCATATGTCCTAAACGTCCCAGACGTCCCAGACGTCCCAGACGTCCTAAATGTCCCATATGTCCCTAATGTCCCAGACGTCCTAGATGTCCCATATGTCCCTAACGTCCCAGACGTCTCAGACGTCCTAGATGTCCCATATGTCCCTAACGTCCCAGACGTCCTAGATGTCCCATATGTCCCTAAGTTCCCAGACGTCTCAGACGTCCTAGATGTCCTATATGTCCCTAACGTCCTAGACGTACCAGATGTCCCATATGTTTCTAACGTCTCAGACGTCCCATATGTCCCATATGTCCTTAACGTCCCAGACGTCCCAGATGTCCCATATATCTCATATGTCCCTAATGTCCTAGGCGTCCCAGATGTCCCATATGTCCCATATGTCCCTAATGTCCCAGACGTTTTAAAGTCTCATATGTCCTTAACGTTTCAGACGTCCCAGACGTCCTAGATGTCCCATATGTCCTTAACGTCCCAGACGTCCCAGATGTCCCATATGTGCCATATGTCCCTAATGTCCCAGGCGCCCTAAATGTCCCATATGTCCTTAACGTCCCAGACGTCACAGACGTCCTAAATGTCCCATATGTCCTTAACGTCCCAGACGTCCCAGATGTCCCATGTGTCTCTAACGTCCCAGACGTCCCATATGTCCTTAATGTCCCAGGCGTCCCAGATGTCCCATATTTCCCTAACGTCCCAGACGTCCTAGATGTCCCATATATCCTTAACGTCCCAGACGTCCCAGATATCCCATATGTCCTATATCTCCCTAACGTCCCAGACGTCCCAGATGTCCCATATGTCCCTAACTTCCCAGATGTTCCATATGTCCCTAACGTCCCAGACCTCCTAGATGTCTTATATGCTCCTAACGTCCCAGACGTCCCAGATCCCCCATATGTCCTTAACGTCCCAGACGTCCTAGGTGTCCCTTATATCCTTAATGTCCCGGACGTCCCAGATGTCCCATATGTCAATAACGTCCCAGACGTCCCAGATGTCCTATATGTCCCATATGTCCCTAATGTCCCAGGCGTCCCAGACCTCCCATATGTCCCATATGTCCCTAATGTCCAGGGCGTCCTAAATGTCCCATATCTCCTTAACGTCCCAGACGTCCCAGACGTCCTAGATGTCCCATATGTCCTTAACGTCCCAGACGTCCCAGATATCCCATATGTCCCATATGTCCCTAATGTCCAGGGCGTCCTAGATGTCCCATATCTCCTTAACGTCCCAGACGTCCCAGACGTCCTAGATGTCCCAAATGTCCTTAACGTCCCAGACGTCCCAGATGTCCCATATGTTTCATATGTTTTTAATGTCCCAGGCGTCCTAGATGTTCCATATGTCCCTAACGTCCCAGATGTCCCAGATGTCCTAGATGTCCCATATGTCCTTAACGTCCCAGACGTCCCAGATGTCTTATATGACCCTAACGTCCCAGACGTCCCAGATGTCCCATATGTCCCTAATATCCCAGGCGTAGTAAATGTCCCATATGTCCTTAACGTCCCAGACGTCCCAGACGCCCTAGATGTGCCATATGTCCTTAACGTCCCAGACGTCCCAGACGTCCTAGATGTCCCATATGTCCTTAACGTCCCAGACGTCCCAGATGTCCCATATGTCCCTAGCATCCCAGAAGTCCCAGATGTCCCATATGTCCTTAACGTCCCAGACGTCCCAGATGTCCCATATGTAACTAACGTCCCAGACGTCCCAGATGTCCCATATGTCCCATATGTCCCTAATGTCCCAGGCGTCCTAAATCTCCCATATGTCTTTAACGTCCCAGACGTTCCAGACGTCCTAGATGTCCCATATGTCCTTAACGTCCCAGACGCCCCAGATTTACCATATGTCCCTAACGTCCCAGGCGTCCCAGATGTCCCATATGTCCCATATGTCCCTAATGTCCCAGACGTCCTAGATGTCCCATATATCCTTAACGTCCCAGACGTCCCAGTATATCCCATATGTCCTATACCTCCCTAACGTCCCAGACGTCCCAGATGTCCCATATGTCCCCTAACGTCCCAGATGTTCCATATGTCCCTAAAGTCCCAGACGTCCTAGATGTCTTATATGTCCCTAACGTCCCAGACGTCCCAGATCTCCCATATGTCCCTAACGTCCCAGACGTGCTAGATGTCCCTTATAGCCTTAACGTCCCAGACGTCCCAGATGTCCCATATGCCAATAACGTCCCAGACGTCCCAGATGTCCTACATGTCCCATATGTCCCTAATGTCCCAGGCGTCCCAGACCTCCCATATGTCCCATATGTCCCTAACGTCCAGGGCGTCCTAAATGTCCAATATGTCCTTAACGTCCCAGACGTCCCAGACGTCCTAGATGTCCCATATGTCCTAAACGTCCCAGACGTCCCAGATGTCCCATATATCCGTAACGTCCCAGACGTCCCAGATGTTCAATGTGTCCCATATGTCCCTAATGTCCCAGGCCTCCTAAATGTCCCATATGTCCTTAACGTCCCAGGCGTCCCAGATGTCCATATGTCCGTAACGTCCCAGACGTCCCAGATGTTCAATGTGTCCCATATGTCCCTAATGTCCCAGGCGTCCCAGATGTCCCATATGTCCCAAATATCCCTAATGTCCCAGGCGTCCTAAATGTCCCATATGTCCTTAACGTTCCAGACGTCCCAGACGTCTTAGATGTCCCAAATGTCCTTAACGTCCCAGATGTCCCATATGTCCCATATGTTTCTAATGTCCCAGGCGTCCTAGATGTTCCATATGTCCCTAACGTCCCAGACGTCCCAGATGTCCTATATGTCCCATATGTCCTTAACGTCCCAGACGTCCCAGATATCCCATATGTCCTTAACGTCCCAGACGTCCCAAATGTCCCATATGTCCGTAATGTCCCAGGCGTCCTAAATGTCCCATATGTCCTTAACGTCCCAGACGTCCCAGACGCACTAGATGTCCCATATGTCATTAACGTCCCGGACGTCCCAGATGTCCCATATGTCCCTAACGTCCCAGACGTCCCAGCTGTCCCATATGTCCCATATGTCCGAGGCGTCCCAGTAGTCCCATATGTCCCTAATGTCCCAGGCGCCCTAAATGTCCCATATGTCCTTAAAGTCCCAGACGTCCCAGACGTCCTAGATGTCCCATATGTCCTTAAAGTCCCAGTCGTCCCAGATGTCCCATATGTACCATGTGTCCCTAACGACCCAGGCGTCCTAGATGTTCCATATGTCCCTAACGTCCAAGACGTCCTAAATGTCCCATATGTCCCTAACGTCCCAGATGTTCTATATGTCCTTAACGTCCCAGACGTCCTAGATGTCCTATATGTTCCTAACGTCCCAGACGTACCAGATCTCCCATATGTCCCTAACGTCCCAGACGTCCTAGATGTCCCTTATATCCTTAACGACCCAGACGTCCCAGATGTCCTATATGTCCCATCTGTCCCTAATGTCCCAGGCGTCCCAGATCTCCCATATGTCCCAAATGTCCCTAATGTCCCAGGCGTCCTAAATGTCCCATATGTCCTTAACGTCCCAGACGTCCCAGACGTCCTAGATGTCCCATATGTCCTTAACGTCCCAGACGTCCCAAAAATCCCATATGTCCCATGTGTTCCTAATGTCCCAGGCATCCTAGATGTTCCATATGTTCCTAACGTCCAAACCGTCCTAAATGTGCCACATATCCCTAATGTCCCAGGCGTCCCAGATGTCGCATATGTCCCATATGTCCCTAATATCCCAGGCGTCCTAAATGTCCCATATGTCTATAACGCCCTAGACGTCTCAGCTGTCCCGTATGTCCCTAACGTCCCAGACGTCCGAGATGTCCTAGATGTCCCATATGTCTCTAACGTCACAGACGTCCTAGATGTCCTATATGTTCCTAACGTTCCAGATGTCCCATATGTCCCTAACATCCCAGACGTCCTAGATGTCCCGTATGTCCTTAACGTCCCAGACGTCCCAGATGACCCATAGGTCCCTAACGTCCCAGACGCCCCAGATGTCCCAAAGGTCTTATATATCCCTAATGTCCCAGGCGTATTAAATGTCCCATATGTCCCATATGTCCCTAATGTGCCAGGCGTCCTAAATGTCCCATATGTCCTTAACGTCCCGTACGTCCCAGACGTCCTAGATGTCCCATATGTCCTTAACGTCCCAGACGTCCCAGATGTATCATATGTCCCTAACGTCCCAGACGTCCCAGATGTCCCATATGTCCCATATGTCCCTAATGTCCCAGGCGTCCTAGATATTCCATATGTCCCTAACGTCCCAGACGTCCTAAATGTCCCATATGGCCCTAACGTCCCAGACGTCCCAGATGTCCCATATGTCTCATATGTCCCTAATGTCCCAGGCGTCCCAGATGTCATATATGTCCCATCTGTCCCTAATGTCCCAGGCGTGCCAGATCTCCCATATGTCCCAAATGTCCCT
Source organism: Agriotes lineatus (assembly GCA_940337035.1). Taxonomy (NCBI): domain Eukaryota; kingdom Metazoa; phylum Arthropoda; class Insecta; order Coleoptera; family Elateridae; genus Agriotes; species Agriotes lineatus. The sequence goes on along the minus strand of CALNHX010002891.1, from coordinate 72,634 downwards.
AATGTCCCAGGCGTTTTAAATGTCCCATATGTCCTTAACGTCCCAGACGTCCCAGACGTCCTAGATGTCCCATATGTCTTTAACGTCCCAGACGTCCCAAATGTCCCATATGTCCCATGTGTCCCTAATGTCCCAGGCGTCCTAGATGTTCCATATGTTCCTAACGTCCAAACCGTCCTAAATGTGCCACATGTCCCTAATGTCCCAGGCGTCCCAGATGTCGCATATGTCCCATATGTCCCTAATATCCCAGGCGTCCTAAATGTCCCATATGTTCATAACGTCCCAGACGTCTCAGCTGTCCCGTATGTCCCTAACGTCCCAGACGTCCGAGATGTCCTAGATGTCCCATATGTCTCTAACGCCACAGACGTCCTAGATGTCCTATATGTTCCTAACGTTCCAGATGTCCAATATGTCCCTAAAGTCCCAGACGTCCCAAATGTCCCATATGTCCCTAACGTCCCAGACGTCCTAGATGTCCCATATGTCCTTAACGTCCCAGACGTCCCAGATGACCCATACGTCCCTAACGTCCCAGACGTCCCAGATGTCCCAAAGGTCTTATATATCCCTAATGTCCCAGGCGTATTAAATGTCCCATATGTCCCATATGTCCCTAATGTGCCAGGCGTCCTAAATGTCCCATATGTCCTTAACGTCCCGGACGTCCCAGACGTCCTAGATGTCCCATATGTCCTTAACGTCCCAGACGTCCCAGTGGTTTCATATGTCCCTAACGTCCCAGACGTCCCAGATGTCCCATATGTCCCATATGTCCCTAATGTCCCAGGCGTCCTAGATATTCCATATGTCCCTAACGTCCCAGACGTCCTAAATGTCCCATATGTCCCTAACGTCCCAGACGTCCCAGATGTCCCAGACGTCCCAGATGTCCCATATATCCTCACCGTCCCAGACGTCCCAGACGTCCTAAATGTCCCATATGTCCCTAATGTCCCAGACGTCCTAGATGTCCCATATGTCCCTAACGTCCCAGACGTCTCAGACGTCCTAGATGTCCCATATGTCCCTAACGTCCCAGACGTCCTAGATGTCCCATTTGTCCCTAACTTCCCAGACGGCTCAGACGTCCTAGATGTCCTATATGTCCCTAACGTCCTAGACGTACCAGATGTCCCATATGTTTCTAACGTCTCAGACGTCCCATATGTCGCATATGTCCTTAACGTCCCAGACGTCCCAGATGTCCCATATGACTCATATGTCCCTAATGTCCCAGGCGTCCCAGATGTCCCATATGTCCCATATGTCCCTAATGTCCCAGACGTTTTAAATGTCTTATATGTCCTTAACGTTTCAGACGTCCCAGACGTCCTAGATGTCCCATATGTCCTTAACGTCCCAGACGTCCCAGATATCCCATATGTCCCATATGTACCTAATGTCCCAGGCGCCCTAAATGTCCCATATGTCCTTAACGTCCCAGACGTCCCAGACGTCCTAAATGTCCCATATGTCCTTAACGACCCAGACGTCCCAGATGTCCCATATGTCTCTAACGTCCCAGACGTCCCATATGTCCCATATGTCCCATATGTCCTTAATGTCCCAGGCGTCCCAGATGTCCCATATTTCCCTAACGTCCCAGACGTCCTAGATGTCCCATATCTCCTTAACGACCCAGACGTCCCAGATATCCCATATGTTCTATATCTCCCTAACGTCCCAGACGTCCCAGATGTCCCATATGTCCCTAACGTCCCAGATGTTCCATAGGTCCCTAACGTCCCAGACGTCCTAGATGTCTTATATGCCCCTAACGTCCCAGACGTCCCAGATCTCCCATATGTCCCTAACGTCCCAGACGTCCTAGGTGTCCCTTATATCCTTAATGTCCCAGACGTCCCAGATGTCCCATATGTCAATAACGTCCCAGACGTCTCAGATGTCCTATATGTCCCATATCTCCCTAATGTCCCAGGCGTCCCAGACCTCCCATATGTCCCATATGTCCCTAATGTCCAGGGCGTCCTAAATGTCCCATATGTCCTTAACGTCCCAGACGTCCCAGACGTCCTAGATGTCCCATATGTCCTTAACGTCCCAGACGTCCCAGATATCCCATATGTCCCATATGTCCCTAATGTCCAGGGCGTCCTAAATGTCCCATATCTCCTTAACGTCCCAGACGTCCCAGACGTCCTAGATGTCCCAAATGTCCTTAACGTCCCAGACGTCCCAGATGTCCCATATGTTTCATATGTTTCTAATGTCCCAGGCGTCCTAGATGTTCCATATGTCCCTAACGTCCCAGACGTCCCAGACGTCCTAGATGTCCCAAATGTCCTTAACGTCCCAGACGTCCCAGATGTCCCATATGTTTCATATGTTTCTAATGTCCCAGGCGTCCTAGTTGTTCCATATGTCCCTAACGTCCCAGACGTCCCAGATGTCCCAGATGTCCCAGATGTCCCATATGTCCCTAACGTCCCAGACGTCCCAGATGTCCCATATGTCCCTAATATCCCAGGCGTAGTAAATGTCCCATATGTCCTTAACGTCCCAGGCGTCCCAGACGCCCTAGATGTCCCATATGTCCTTAACGTCCCAGACGTCCAGACGTCCTAGATGTCCCATATGTCCTTAACGTCCCAGACGTCCCAGATATTTCATATGTCCCTAGTATCCCAGACGTCCCAGATGTCCCATATGCCCTTAACGTCCCAGACGTCCCAGATGTCCCATATGTAACTAACGTCCCAGACGTCCCAGATGTCCCATATGTCCCATATGTCCCTAAAGTCACAGGCGTCCCAGATGTCCCATATGTCCCATATATCCCTAATGTCCCAGGCGTCCTAAATGTCCCATATGTCTTTAACGTCCCAGACGTCCCAGACGTCCTAGATGTCCATATGTCCTTAACGTCCCAGACGCCCCAGATTTACCATATGTCCCTAACGTCCCAGACGTCCCAGATGTCCCATATGTCCCTAATGTCCCAGACGTCCTAGATGTCCCATATATTCTTAACGTCCCAGACGTCCCAGTATATCCCATATGTCCTATACCTCCCTAACGTCCCAGACGTCCCAGATGTCCCATATCTCCCTAACGTCCCAGATGTTCTATATGTCCCTAAAGTCCCAGACGTCCTAGATGTCTTATATGTCCCTAACGTCCCAGACGTCCCAGATCTCCCATATGTCCCTAACGTCCCAGACGTGCTAGATGTCCATTATATCCTTAACGTCCCAGACGTCCCAGATGTCCCATATGCCAATAACGTCCCAGACGTCCCAGATGTCCTATATGTCCCATATGTCCCTAATGTCCCAGGGCGTCCCAGACCTCTTATATGTCCCATATGTCCCTAACGTCCAGGGCGTCCTAAATGTCCAATATGTCCTTAACGTCCCAGACGTCCCAGACGTCCTAGATGTCCCATATGTCCTAAACGTCCCAGACGTCCCAGATGTCCCATATGTCCGTAACGTCACAGACGTCCCAGATGTTCAATGTGTCCCATATGTCCCTAACGTCCCAGACGTCCCAGATGACCCATAGGTCCCTAACCTCCAGACGTCCCAGATGTCCCAAAGGTCTTATATATCCCTAATGTCCCAGGCGTATTAAATGTCCCATATGTCCCTAATGTGCCAGGCGTCCTAAATGTACCATATGTCCTTAACGTCCCGGACGTCCCAGACGTCCTAGATGTCCCATATGTCCTTAACGTCCCAGACGTCCCAAATGTTTTATATGTCCCTAACATCCCAGACGTTCCAGATGACCCATATGTCCCATATGTCCCTAATGTCCCAGACGTCCTAGATGTCCCATATATCCTTAACGTCCCAGACGTCCCAGTATATCCCATATGTCCTATACCTCCCTAACGTCCCAGACGTCCCAGATGTCCCATATGTCCCTAACGTCCCAGATGTTCCATATGTCCCTAAAGTCCCAGACGTCCTAGATGTCTTATATGTCCCTAACGTCCCAGACGTCCCAGATCTCCATATGTCCCTAACGTTCCAGACGTGCTAGATGTTCCTTATATCCTTAACGTCCCAGACGTCCCAGATGTCCCATATGCCAATAACGTCCCAGACGTCCCAGATGTCCTACATGTCCCATATGTCCCTAATGTCCCAGGCGTCCCAGACCTCCCATATGTCCCATATGTCCCTAACGTCCACGGCGTCCTAAATGTCCAATGTGTCCTTAACGTCCCAGACGTCCCAGACGTCCTAGATGTCCCATATGTCCTAAACGTCCCAGACATCCCAGATGTTCAATGTGTCCCATATGTCCCTAATGTCCCAGGCCTCCTAAATGTCCCATATGTCCTTAACGTCCCAGGCGTCCCAGATGTCCCATATGTCCGTAACGTCCCAGACGTCCAGATGTTCAATGTGTCCCATATGTCCCTAATGTCCCAGGCGTCCCAGATGTCCCATATGTCCCAAATGTCCCTAATGTCCCAGGCGTCCTAAATGTCCCATATGTCCTTAACGTTCCAGACGTCCCAGACGTCTTAGATGTCCCAAATGTTCTTAACGTCCCAGATGTCCCATATGTCCCATATGTTTCTAATGTCCCAGGCGTCCTAGATGTTCCATATGTCCCTAACGTCCCAGATGTCCCAGATGTCCTATATGTCCCATATGTCCTTAACGTCCCAGACGTCCCAAATATCCCATATGTCCTTAACGTCCCAGACGTCCCAAATGTCCCATATGTCCCTAATGTCCCAGGCGTCCTAAATGTCCCATATGTCCTTAACGTCCCAGACGTCCCAGACGCCCTAGATGTCCCATATGTCATTAACGTCCCAGACGTCCCAGATGTCCCATATGTCCCTAACGTCCAGACGTCCCAGCTGTCCCATATGTCCCATATGTCCCTAATGTCCGAGGCGTCCCAGATGTCCCATATGTCCCATATGTCCCTAATGTCCCAGGCGTCCTAAATGTCCCATATGTCCTAGATGTCAAATATGTCCTTAAAGTCCCAGACGTCCCAGATGTCCCATATGTCCCATGTGTCCCTAACGACCCAGGCGTCCTAGATGTTCCATATGTCCCTAACGTCCAAGACGTCCTAAATGTCCCATATGTCCCTAACGTCCCAGATGTTCCATATGTCCCTAACGTCCCAGACGTCCTAGATGGCCTATTAGTCCCTAACGTCCCAGACGTCCCAGATCTCCCATATGTCCCTAACGTCCCAGACGTCCTAGATGTCCCTTATATCCTTAACGACCCAGACGTCCCAGATGTCCAATATGTCCCTAACGTCCCAGACGTCCTAGATGTCCTATATGTCCCTAACGTCCCAGACGTCCCAGATCTCCCATATGTCCCTAACGTCCCAGACGTCCTAGATGTCCCTTATATCCTTAACGACCCAGACGTCCCAGATGTCCTATATGTCCCATCTGTCCCTAATGTCCCAGGCGTCCCAGATCTCCCATATGTCCCAAATGTCTCTAATGTCCCAGGCGTCTTAAATGTCCCATATGTCCTTAACGTCCCAGACGTCCCAGACGTCCTAGATGTCCCATATGTCCTTAACGTCCCAGACGTCCCAAATGTCCCATATGTCCCATGTGTTCCTAATGTCCCAGGCATCCTAGATGTTCCATATGTTCCTAACGTCCAAACCGTCCTAAATGTGCCACATGTCCCTAATGTCCCAGGCGTCCCAGATGTCGCATATGTCCCATATGTCCCTAATAGCCCAGGCGTCCTAAATGTCCTATATGTCCATAACGTCCTAGACGTCTCAGCTGTCCCGTATGTCCCTAACGTCCCAGACGTCCGAGATGTCTTAGATGTCCCATATGTCTCTAACGTCACAGACGTCCTAGATGTCCTATATGTTCCTAACGTTCCAGATGTCCAATATGTCCCTAAAGTCCCAGACGTCCCAGATGTCCCATATGTCCCTAACATCCCAGACGTCCTAGATGTCCCGTATGTCCTTAACGTCCCAGACGTCCCAGATGACCCATAGGTCCCTAACGTCCCAGACGCCCCAGATGTCCCTAATTTCTTATATATCCCTAATGTCCCAGGCGTATTAAATGTCCCATATGTCCCATATGTCCCTAATGTGCCAGGCGTCCTAAATGTCCCATATGTCCTTAACGTCCCGTACGTCCCAGACGTCCTAGATGTCCCATATGTCCTTAACGTCCCAGACGTCCCAGATGTCCCATATGTCTCATATGTCCCTAATGTCCCAGGCGTCCCAGATGTCATATATGTCCCATCTGTCCCTAATGTCCTAGGCGTGCCAGATCTCCCATATGTCCCAAATGTCCCTAATGTCCCAGGCGTCCTAAATGTCCCATATGTCCTTAACGTCCCAGACGTCCCAGACGTCCTAGATGTCCCATATGTCCTTAACGTCCCAGACGTCCCAAATGTCCCATATGTCCCATGTGTCCCTAATGTCCCAGGAGTCCTAGATGTTCCATATGTTCCTAACGTCCAAACTGTCCTAAATGTGCCACATGTCCCTAATGTCCCAGGCGTCCCAGATGTCGCATATGTCCCATATGTCCCTAATATCCCAGGCGTCCTAAATGTCCCATATGTCCATAACGTCCCAGACGTCTCAGCTGTCCCGTATGTCCCTAACGTCTCAGACGTCCGAGATGTCCTAGATGTCCCATATGTCTCTAACGCCACAGACGTCCTAGATGTCCTATATGTTCCTAACGTTCCAGATGTCCAATATGTCCCTAAAGTCCCAGACGTCCCAAATGTCCCATATGTCCCTAACGTCCCAGACGTCCTAGATGTCCCATATGTCCTTAACGTCCCAGACGTCCCAGATGACCCATACGTCCCTAACGTCCCAGACGTCCCAGATGTCCCAAAGGTCTTATATATCCCTAATGTCCCAGGCGTATTAAATGTCCCATATGTCCCATATGTCCCTAATGTGCCAGGCGTCCTAAATGTCCCATATGTCCTTAACGTCCCGGACGTCCCAGACGTCCTAGATGTCCCATATGTCCTTAACGTCCCAGACGTCCCAGATGTTTCATATGTCCCTAACGTCCCAGACGTCCCAGATGTCCCATATGTCCCATATGTCCCTAATGTTCCAGGCGTCCTAGATATTCCATATGTCCCTAACGTCCCAGACGTCCTAAATGTCCCATATGTCCCTAACGTCCCAGACGTCCCAGATGTCCCATATATCCTTAACGTCCCAGACGTCCCAGACGTCTTAAATGTCCCATATGTCCCTAATGTCCCAGACGTCCTAGATGTCCCATATGTCCCTAACGTCCAGACGTCTCAGACGTCCTAGATGTCCCATATGTCCCTAACGTCCCAGACGTCCTGGATGTCCCATATGTCCCTAACTTCCCAGACGTCTCAGACGTCCTAGATGTCCTATATGTCCCTAACGTCCTAGACGTACCAGATGTCCCATATGTTTCTAACGTCTCAGACGTCCCATATGTCCTTAACGTCCCAGACGTCCCAGATGTCCCATATGTCCCATATGTCCCATATGTCCCTAATGTCCCAGACGTTTTAAATGTCTTATATGTCCTTAACGTTTCAGACGTCCCAGACGTCCTAGATGTCCGATATGTCCTTAACGTCCCAGACGTCCCAGATGTCCCATATGTCCCATATGTACCTAATGTCCCAGGCGCCCTAAATGTCCCATATGTCCTTAACGTCCCAGACGTCCCAGACGTCCTAAATGTCCCATATGTCCTTAACGTCCCAGACGTCCAGATGTCCCATATGTCTCTAACGTCCCAGACGTCCCATATGTCCCATATGTCCCATATGTCCTTAATGTCCCAGGCGTCCCAGATGTCCCATATTTCCCTAACGTCCCAGACGTCCTAGATGTCCCATATATCCTTAACGACCCAGACGTCCCAGATATCCCATATGTCAGTAGATGCCTTTGCCGGTTCTGCGACCTCCCCCCACCACTTTTTCAAGGTCGAGGTCATAGTAGAGGCAAGTGGATGGTTCTGGAACCTCCCCCCACCACTTTTTCAAGGTCGAGGTTACGGCCTCCCCTGACGCACTCCTTCCCCTGACAAGACGGCCCTCAAGGTCATTTACTCGGATTGCAAAGCACGTGAACTTCAAGGCCAACGTTACTCCTCAGGCCCTCAAGGTCACTGGCATTGCAAGGTACGTGGACTTCAAGACCAACGTTACTCCTGCGGCCCTCAAGGCCATTCACTCGGATTGCAAAACTCGTGAACTTCAAGGCCAACGTTACCCTAATATCACTCAGATTAGTCTAAAACCTCCTCCACAACCTACCCTTTAGTGCAAGGTCAAGGCCATAAGCACTTGGACAACCTCAATAAGTTTAATAAAAGAGACACATTTTTAAAAGGTTTTATTTTCAGCAATACATAAATCCGTACTACATTATGGTACACAAACAAGAAATATTCTTATTCTGCGAGTCGAAGATGTCCTCCAGCTCCGGGCAATTACAACTGCATACCTCGTACGTAACGTCTCCCATAAACACAGCTGCTTGTCGTCCGTATGGAGCACTATAATAAATAATTAGGTATTTAAGTACCAACATATTAAGAAATACGCCACACAAACACGCATAAAGAATGTGAATTATTAGTTGTTCGCAGATGTAGTAACGAAATTATTTCTTACTCTTCCTTAAGTACGAAATAAAAGAAATAAAGGCAACTAATATTTCCCACGATTACACAGCTCTGAATCTTCTCGACAAAGTTTGTACCAGATTTATGTGAGCATGACATTTACAAATAATATTTATAACTACCTTATTATGCCAGGATCCGGTCGATGGTTTCCCACAGCTCCGGGCAATTACAACCGCATACCTCCGTAGAGCACTAGAATAAATAATTACGTATTATAGTACCAACATATTAAGAAATACGCTACACAAACACGCATAAAGAATGTGCATTATTAGTTGTTCGCAGATGTAGTAACGCAATTATTTGTTACTCTTCCTTAAGTACGAAATAAAAGAAATAAAGGCAACTAATATTTCCCACGATTACAGCTCTGAATTTCCTCGACAAAACAAATACCAGATTTATGTAAGCATGCCAAATAATATTTACCTTATTCTTCTACGTTTCCGCTCTAATATGCTGTTCACCCGTTATCCAATACATTTTCGGCCACGTAGTGTTGATTTCGAATAGCACTTCCTAACCACAAAACAAGTTCCAAACTGCAGTCTGAACGAAGCAGTTTGCAAGGTCAACATGTTATGCGGCGTGCACACCTCTTGCTGGCAAGCGACATTCCTGTTCGACAGAAAGCCGTGCTATATTTAGCGTTACCAAAGAGCGGATTCTTATGCAAATACCTTTTTGTAGACTGCGCTTTAGGAAAATTAATCAATAAGGGCGAATCAAACATTTTCACGTCTACTGACATGTATTTTATTTTGCCTATAATGCCAATGTCATTAGTCTACTGCCTATTTTTAGCTTTACCGCCTAAAATTTGCCTAATTCAAGAAAGAATAATAAAAAATAAGCTAGTCTTGTCTACATTACATCGAATTTTAAAGTTTTAGCTGACAGTGTCACTAAGTTACAGAGTGTAGGCTTAACTTTAATCAATTTCTTCCAGAATTTGGAGGAAGTCGAAGCCTTTTTAAAACATATGAATGTAGCAGACAAACTGAAGTCTGCATTAAATAAAAATCCTGATATAGGAGTATTAAGAAAGATATCTAAAGTACTTAATGGTGAAAAAAGAAGTTGACTTTTTACAGAAAGCAATTGAGAACAAGTATTAGTTACTTATTTTGCAAGCCAAATTTAACATATTTAGCGCTACCAAAGAGCGGATTTTTAGGCAAATGCCTTTTGTAGATTTAGCTTTAGAGAAATTAATAAATAAGCGCGAATCAAACATTTTCACGTCTATTGACATGTATTTTATTTTGCCTATAATATCTATTTTATTAGTTTACTGCCTATTTTCAGTTTTACCGCCTAAAATGTGCATAATTCAAGAAAAAAATAAGCTAGTTTTGTCTACATTACTTCGAATTTTAAAGTTTTAGCTGACAGTATCACTAAGTTACAGAGTGTAGGCTTAACTTTAATTGATTTCTTCCAGATTTTGGAGGAAGTCGAAGGCTTTTTAAAACATGAATGTAGCAGACAAACTGAAGTCTGCATTAAATAAAAATCCTGATATAGGAGTATTAAGAAAGATATAGGAGTATTAAGAAAGATATCTAAAGAAGTTGACTTTTTTACAGAAAGCAATTTAGAACAAGTATTAGTTACTTATTTTGCGGGCAAATTTAACAGTTAAGTAGTAGAAAATGGTACGTATTATTGGTACAACAGTTGGCTTTCAAGGTCAAATCTTAAAATGTTTATATCTCCGTTGTTTATTGTGACATTGTACTCCTTTCTGATTATTGATAGTTTATAAGTAGAAGCCCACGCTTTCGGTATTCATACCCAGTTCGACGCTAGAGCAATGCCTATCGATAAATTTGGGAAACATATGCATGCGAATTCCACGTCGCACCCGCAGGTGTTTGTGGTTGAAGAGCTAAGCGAACCTATATATTATGAACGAGATTTACGACTAGTATCTAGTGCCATCAGTTCAGATAGATGGTACATCCTAGCTCATGGTGACACCGAATATACTATTCCCTTCCGTGTAGCTGAAATAACAAATGTCTTACTTTATCCCGAAAATACAGAAATTTATATCAACAAGAAAGGATCATATAATTTTCGCGAAATGATCGGGATGGCATTAAAAAAAGGTGATGTGCTAAAATTTTGGGCAGTCAAGCCAAATATGCTATATGTGGAATTTCAACTCAAGGTTCCCATAATTGTTGAGTCCAAAAAGACAGTACTGTGAGTTGGAGGCCTCCTGTCACCACTCGGTCGTCAAACTTGCTCCTGCTTCAGCTCAAACTTCAAGTTTAAGAGATGTAACGTTGGGAAGTGAAATGAAATCAGAAAGAAGGGTCGTGAGAGTAGTGGCACTTTAATCGGTTTTCAAGGTTAAGGTGAGATGCGAAGCAACACAAAAAAATTAGACATGCAGTAAGCTGGAGCGAACTTACTGCATGCCTAAATTATGACTCGACTAGGATTCGAACCTAGGTCTCCCTGTATATCCGCAATCTGCAGCCGAGGGTATCTTAACCGCTAGACCATCGAGTCTTATATATAAAACCCAATTAAAGAGACAAATATTGTACAAAAGCTTTATTTTCACTGTTCAAGATACAAAAAATGCTAGACTAAATTGTTATAATACCAACACATGAAGAAGTACGTTACAGACATACACAATATAGCAAATAATAGGGTGCCTAAAACAATTGTAGATATACAACAGGAATTATCGGCGGGTGCAAGTAGCTTCTTCAAGACATCCGGTTTATTTTTTAACAAAATAGTTTGCCAAGGAGTGTCTACAGCATATGAAGGGAAATGGAATTTTACTTTGAACGTTAGCAAATCCTGAAGAGTAAAGTTGTGCACGTGTATTTTAAAAACGGATATAGTTGTCAAGGAACTGGTATCCATTTTACGCCACGTCACGTTGTGAACTCCGTCATTGTAAGCAAGATATGCGGAACTGCACCGTGGTGGTTGAAGGACGTAGAGAATCCCATCATGAACTGCAGCGAGAGCAACCAAAAATTGTATTGGTAGCATGTTCAACACGTCGATGGCAACTAGTGAATGGTTCGGTGAAGGAACAGCTTAAGTAGCTTCACCTCGAATAGGGTGAACCGCACTTTGTATCACTTATGACAACTGCAAGATTTTGTCGCCTTGGCTGCACCCGGTTTATTGTTACCTGCTACATCCACTCCCGAGGGCGTATTCATCTCGACGATTAATTTAAAAGTTGTAGCTAGAATTTCGTCCATGGTTTGGAAATGCTTCTTCACTTCGGCAACTTTGCAGGTGGGTGACCATCGGAGGTGTTCAGATAAGGGTGTGTCATGATCTTCCCAACCAGAAATTTGAATTCCACAGTAAAAACACTGTGCACAATCTAAAGTGTCGTTGATGCGAAAGAAACCAGCGTCTGCAAGCGATTTAGGAGATTGACATCGGCTCCAGTCGCTAAAGGTTCGTAGCCGTGTGGAGTAACTCGCAAACTTCGGAAATCTAGGTTCTGAGCACATTATGGTTGCAATGGTAACAACAGACTAACAGCATACGTGTGTATGAAAACTTTATATAGTACAATTGAAGGTCACAGAGAATTAAAAAACACAAAAATAGTTTTATAAATATTTATTTTCAAATATTTATCTTCAACTATACGTTATGAATGCAACCTCGCCGTCGTGCAGCCGCGACAGGAAGCTCTCCAACGGACGATAGACGTGGGTCAACCACCAGTGAGCTGTCGATCCGTCAAGAGTGGTAGGGTGCGTCCTGAAGGTGGTAGTCTCCGTGAGATTTTCCCCGAAGAGGTCGTAGGTGTACTCCACCGTGATTACCGCTTGGAGGGTTCGCTGAGGCGACGTTGGAGGGCACGCAGCCAAAAATCTCCGGAAGTGACGGTAGAAGTGGTCAGCACCCGGAAACGTCGTAGCTGCTGGTGGATGGCTGTTGGTGGATGATGAAAGCTGTCGATGCATGATTCTGGTGATGCTGCTGGTTGTAGTAGCACGCATTAAGCTTAATAAAGGAAAGCAGTCAAGGACGACCTTCCACCACCAACAGCAACGCTGAAGGATGTGTATAAATAAAGATGAAGGTTACTTCTCCCACCACTCGGACTTCAAGGTTATTCCTCCGGCCACTCGGTCCTCAAAGCCATTCACTCGGATTCTAAGGTCAAGATTTCTTCTCCCAACCACTAGGACGGCAAGGTTTCTCCTCCCACCACTCGGACTTTAAGAGATGTAACGTTAAGAAGTGGAATAAAAGCGGAAAGAAGAGACGTGAGAGTAGTAGTAGCACTTCAACAACCTGTAGAAATGGAAGCATTATATAAAGCTATCGAAATAGTTCAGAGTCAGAAAGGAGCGGAGGTCTGTAGTGATGTGTGTATAAAGCCTAAACCACTGTTGTGTCCAGCACTCCTATGTAGTAGGACGTACAAATTAAATAAGTCAAGTTCGAAGTGTGTGAGTGTAGGATTTGAGTGGAGTCCACAATTTACCCCAGTTATTGTAATACGGGGTATCAAAAACGACTGGGTGCAGTTGGATGAGCAGGAGTGGACTGCCCTATTTGCAAATCAAGGCGTGATTGCCAACTACTTCTATTCGGTCGACGGTCAGTGGCCAGCTGTAGAAATAGGAAGGAAGAGGATTGTATTCCAAGAGATTCAGACCAGGAAAATATTAAAATTAGAGGAAGTGGGCTTGTCAGAGGTGTGCTTAGCGAAGGAAACTGTAGAAGAGCTGTGGCGCTTGCAGAAACTCGTGGAACTGCGATTCGCACAATTAAAAGCGTTGAACTTTGAGAGTTTTTACAAAGAAATAGTTAAGGGTGTGGCAAACTTTTCTGGGGACTGTTTAGTCAATGTAAAGGCTGTAGTAGATCAGCTGGAGGAGAACTCTGAAAATACTGCGTGTATGGTGGAAGTGCTAACGTTCGCGAGTTCTATGGTAAAGTGCGACATCGAAGTGGAAGCACTGAGTCGTCAGTTGGCAGTGTAGTCATGTGGATGAATTATAGAGAGGCTGCTCGACCGGCTGCAAGAGACGTACCTAGTGCGGTTGAACGATTAGTGAGTTCGTTGAAGGATTTAGCTTTCGAAGCGTCGCGCGAAGTCGTATATGGGTTAGGACGTTCCGGATTCAGTGACGAAGAGTTGTATAAACAGGAAAAAAAGTACAAAAATGGTGCAGCTGTTGGTCGACTATTTTTAGATGGAGCCATAAATGAAAGCCTCCTTCTGGATTTAATGTTTAGTCTTGGTCTAGAGTGGCATATGTGTGAAGTAAAAGCCTTTATAGAAAGGAAGGAAAATGAAGAAGAGTGTGCAGTTTGAGGACTCGAAGGATCAGGTGTACAATCTGCATACGTGGGCGTATGCGTATCGAAAAGCTCGGAAAGGATTGTGGGAGCGAGAAGCTATGGACAGGTTGCGATTCCAGCGGAGGATACTTACTGTGGCTGAAGTACTGCGAGACGTCTTGTGCGCAGAACATAGGCAGACAATTTATTTAGAACGCTTTTCCACTAGTACGTAGGTGTGTAACACATGTATATATGTTGTATGCAAATAAAAACACAATAAAAATTTAAAAAGTTGTTTTATTCCATTATGTAGTGATTATAAATATGATACACGTTAGATAAAGCGCAATAACAAATCGGTTTGGAATGATATAAACAAGCGGGTTGTGATGGGGTGAGGGCCGGTTGTTCTTCCACTTCGATGATTGGGGTGGTAGTAAAGCGGCGTAGAAAAGTTGCTTTTTCTCGGCCTTTCACATATATTTCGGTGGCACCTCGCAAAAGACGCCGCAGGATTGCAGGAAACAAATACGCTTGAGTAAATCCATCGTCCCAGTCGATGCAGTGATGATGAGTCATTAACCAACGGGCTTGTTGTTGCAAATGAGATGGCAAGGACGTGAATGGAAATGGTGACTTGAAGATATAGTGAGATACTGACGCACCATCATATGCTGCCAATTCTTTCGGGCTAAAGTGCTTATCGGACGTTTTGAAGCCTTGAATGTCGAGAATGAGCTTCATCGTATTAGACAGAGAGCACGGTGCAGTTACGTTAACAGCCAAGATGCAACTGAAGTAGTTTTGAGAAATTACAGTTGTTTAACTGCTTTTGTCAACGCGTTGTAAGTAAAAACCCGATCGTGAAGAACGAGGCAATACGCGGTTGTGTTGGCTGCCACGTTAGCGGAAGTTTCAAATTCAACTCGAAAAACGACGGCGTTTGCATGAAGGTAGTCTTTTTGTTGAGAACAATCGATCACAACAATAGGCGCTTTGTCGGCAAAGTCATGGCGGGAGAAGAAGGGCTCATCGACTTTGTTATAATAAGATGATTGAAACTTGGAATACATGTCGTATAATGTTGCGTAATGATTGAGTGCATAATTGTTATGTAAATTGTCGTATGGAAATCGTTCGGTGTTCAGAAAAACTCGGAAATTGGTAAGACCAACTTTATCGAAATTAGCATTGTCCTTACTGATTAGCCCCGAACGACCTGATTGAAACCCTACGATGACGTATCTGGGGGTTTGTAATTTTGTGCTTGTAGCGATAGCGTGAGAATGTTGAGTCACAGCATGAACACCAGGTATGATATGAAGCTGCCAGCTGCGAAATGCTACTTGTGTGTCAATATTTTTATCGATGTATTTGGTTAGGGCTAATTCTTGGGCAAGACCGGGAGTGATATGAGGAACCTTCCAGTATAGTTTGTCAATCGTAACTTTAGCCGTCTCCCCTACGGTAGCACTGAATACGGCGTCGGCATCGGTATTGCTGCGAATTAATACAAGTTCTTGTCGGATGTTAAGTATTACTTTGCCATAATCTTCGGCGAATCCTAACAGCATTCTCAACGGTATGCAGGCACTAAAGTTACCTTCCTGATCGGTAATGGGAGGATCGCCGCTGGCAAACCAACCTGCATTTTGAAGCTTTTTAACGTCAGCGGAACTGTAGGACACATATCCCTTAAGAGTAGACGTAATACCAGGTTTGGTGACAGAGTCGACAACGACGCCATTGATTTCGTATCGGATTTCGCTAAATAAGTGAGCCAAACCATTGTTAAGGAATTTAGCAGTTGTAACTTCACCGTTTTCCTTCCGCAACTTTCCCTCTAGGTACAGATAGCTCAGGCCGGGAAGAGTTGACATATCTTCGGGAATTGGAATTCGAATTTCATCGTTATAGTCAAAACGGTTTGTATACGGTTGATGTGTGTGCAATTGATTGCTAATGATAGAAGTGTCGACGAGGACTCGCTCTCCAATATTTAAAATACTCATTACACTATTGTAAAGCCTAAGGACCGCAAGAAGTCTCTGTTTGCTTTAGTTAGCTGCGTGGTGGACGAAGCCGTACTGATCTTACGAGGGTGTGGGCGACGATTCTTATAGGAAGTAAAGCAGGGGTGGTACGGAGTGGTGAATCGAAAACCCATTACAGTTTCTTTAAATGTAATGTTACCGTAACGGTCTCTTTACTAAAACTGACAGGATTATCCGATTGGTCTAGTATTTTAATAGTTAAGTTAGTGATCTGTTTCGTGCTGATCGGTAGATAGATGACAGGGTTAGGGGTTTCCACTATTTTGTACCCGGGCGGTACTATGGGGAAGAATTGGTGAATGATATGGCCGGGCTTACCATTTTTATATGAACCAACGGAAATGTTGCAATGAATAAGAATCGAGTTGATGTTCAAAATTTTCGTAACATGTTCAGCTGTGTGCCACCTATCTGCAGCATACACTTTTTTCTCAAAGCCTAACATGTCCCGGATAGTATTGTCCCTTTGAAAGTCGATTGGAACGGTGGACTTTATTTCAGTTTTTAAGGTGCTGTTGTTTCCACGTAGCAGTACCTGTTTAACACCCGTATCAGAATCGAGTTGGTTATGTAAAAATTCAGCAATGTCGGTAATTTCATATGCTCCCTCCGGTATAATAATAGGAGGTTCTCCAACAAGATGAAATTCATTGTTGGGAGGTCTAACGTTTGGAATAGTATAGTAGGTTTCGAAACTTAACAATCCCAAGACGTATTCGCTACCATCGTCTAAGAAAATGGGAGGGTCAAAATTTGCAGTAAGAACAGATGAATCTCCCGTAAGAGTGAATATACTGGACATGATGAAGCGCGGCACCTAAACTGACGACAAAAGCGGTTTCGCCAAGTTATATAAGAATTTGAGACACAAATGTCCGCATGTGTATGATGCGAGTTTTTGATATCTATTAGAATTGTACATAATTGTGTTGTTGCTACCATCGCTGCGAAAGTAGTTTACTAATTCGGGAGGAGGTTGTAAGCGACCTATGCTATCGAAATACAGAACAAATCGATCAGCTTTAACGTAGGCTGTCCAATGTGTGCCAGGTCCAACATAATCGTCTAAGTTAGTAACACCACATTCTCGTTGACGAATTTTGTCGGGTAGAGCATCTCGCATAAATATCTCCCTAAAATGGGGAATTTCTAAGCGTTTAACGTACTGTGCAATATCGATGTTCGTCAACGCTCGGCGTGGTAGCTTCAACGGTAGTTTTTTGACTGATACGGTCGTAGATATAGTCCTTTTCCTCGAGCAATGGATTCCATAGCTTTGTTATGCCGTTCCTTTTCCTGGAGATCCTTTTTAGAAGCCTTTGAGTCGCCAACCGCTTTAGCGACTGCTGCAGCACCGCCTCCGAGGGACCCCAATGCTCCTAATGCAGCAAGTATGGGTACAAGCGGCAATATACCTCCTCTCTTGGGAACAGGTACTACTCTAGAACGAATTCGGCGTTTCCTTCGCGATTTAAAAACGACCGCGCCTCCAATACGTTTACGCCTACTACACCTTGTACGCTTCCGTTTTCTAGATACCCCCGTACCAATTTTTTGCGCAATACCGACAATAGGTAGTGCACGCTTTCGTTTCCGGGAGACTCTCACACCAACAGTGGGTTGTGTACGCTTTCGTTTTCTAGATACTCCCGTACCAAATTTTTGTGCGGCAATAGGTAACGTACGCTTTCGTTTTCGGGGGACCGTCACACCAGCAGTGGGTAGTGTACGCTTCCGTTTTCTTGATATCCCCGTACCAAATTTTTGCGCTGCAATAGGTAGTGTACGTCTTCGTTTCCGGGGTGTTTCCATAACAGCAATGGGTTCTGTACGCTTTCGTTTCCGGGAAACTCCCATGCCGAGTTTGGTTTTCCCTTTCATAATCCCTGTAACAGCAAGAGCTGCCGCTCTTTCTCCAAGAGTAGAGTCTTTTGCTTTAACGCGTTCCCAAGCTTTCTGTGCAAGAACTTTATCCGCCGCGTGACGCGTCGAAAGATTGCTAGATTGTGAGTATGCGATGTCGTGTTGCTTGCAAGCCTCGTCCAGAGGGTTTCTCCTCGATCGCCTCGAGAAAGCCGCTTGTTTAGGCGGGTACCCGGTCCGCAAAATTTGTAACCTGGTATATGTAATTCGAAGGGCAACTTATCAATAAGGGTATTCAACAAACCGCGACCTTTCCGTGTGACGGTTCGACGACTACTACGAGTTTTACGTCTAGTATAACTCATCTTAAACAAACGCTCGTCGAAGAGCGACTGACGATGTGAAGCTCAAAGGGGTAGATATATACTTAGCACAGCGCGGTTAGAAGCTAGTTCGTCCCCGTCCGAAAACGATGAAGAACGTCAAAATTGTTAAACAAAAATGTTCGCTGCCGGTAGTAAATCATACAGTAAATTCCATGTCAGAAGGGTTCAGACGACACGGCACTTTACTGGGTATAGGATGTAAAAGGGGTTTGATCATTGGTCCTTCCGGATCTGGGAAAACCAATGCGATGATCAGTCTTTTGGTACACCGCAATGGGGTGCGGTTTCAAATCTTGTATTTGTATTCCAAAACCCTTGACCAACCTAAATACAAATTTCTGAAGATACTCCTGAAGTCACTAAAAGAAATCGGATTCTACGAATTCAGCGAGGGGTGTGAGGTTATCAAACCACACGAGGCGAAAGAAAATTCTGTTATTGTGTTTGATGATGTGGCATGCGACACTCAAAGCATAATTAGAGATTATTTTAGTTTCGGACGTCATCGAAATATAGATTGTTTTTACCTCTGTCAGACTTACTCATCAATCCCGAAACAACTGGTGCGAGATAATGCGAATATCATAATCGTATTCCGGCAAGACCACACCAATCTTAAACACATTTACGATGATCATGTAAACACAGACATGTCATTCGAAAAGTTTAAAAACTTATGTTCCCACTGTTGGATCAAAGATCACGGATTTTTAGTTATCGACAAAGAAAGCGAAATCAACGCCGGTCGTTATAGAAAAGGGTTCGACAGTTATTTCACTATATAGGCATGGACCACTGCTGTACAAATTATTAGTCTACGAACAACGAGCGTAATAGCAACATGGACAAACGGTTAGTAAGCGATCTTATTAAAGCTAGAAAGGCTGTCAGGCGGAAATATGAAACTTTAAAAGCAGATATCGCCGAATCGCGGACGGCTCTTGCCGAACAATTAAAGCCAATTTCCCAACCACTTACGGAATTGCTAACATCCATCAAGCAAGAAGGAGGTCAAACAATACAGCAAGAAGTAGGACCTATGCTGAGAACCATCAAACGACGAGTGTCCACACCATCTATCCTACCCCGTCCGAGAAATGGCAAAACCCCCGTACGAGCGTCAACCCCCGACATTGCCATTCCCGGACCGTCGACTTCGACGTTGGTAACATCCACACCTAGATTTCTTGACAGAGAAGTATTGTATGAGAGTTTACCGGATGAGGAGCAACAGGTGGAGGCTCAAGAAGAAGCGGCAATTGAAACTTCGGTAGCAGAGGCTAGGGAAACCGTGCGACAAATGATGGAACCGGAAGTTCTAGGGGAATACCTGGAACAGTTCTCAGGGTTAGCTAGAAAATATATCGAGGGAATGATACGAGATACAGAGAGCAAGTACGATCTCCACTATGGAGTTCGATGGGACATAGACACTGATAAGTTTGCAATTGGGAATAAACAGCTTACTTTTGAGGGTCAGGACATGGTTATTACAGATCACGGCAATAGAATAGTATACAAAGGCACCCCCGGCTTTTACGAATTAATGTTCTTAAAGAAACCGATAACTTATACAACCAAAGACCAGGAAAATTACTATGACATAGTGAACCGATCCGCCGCAAATCGTAAGAACTACGATCCAACCCAAGGGATAAGCGGCAACGCCGGCCCAAAATATATGAAAGTAGTACGCCCCCTGGCTACATCCTCCGGCATTAGACAACCTACCAGAGCCGCATCGAGGGTGCAGCGTACCGGTAGGGGATTATTAACAGTAACCAATAAAAAAGTGGAATTTGTTCCTTGGAAAGATCCAAATTCATTAGTGGATCGCCTGCGCATATTACTAGCTTCTCAGGTAGCGGGGCACACCGGCCATTCCAACGAAATCGTAAGCATCACCCAAGCTCTACGAGATGCAAAAATAATTTACTAAGGCGAGTACAAAAGTGGAGTACCTATTGAATTACGATCAGAAGGTGCTAGACGATAGAGTAATGTCCATCGACAAATTTGGACGCCACTATCATAGCACATGCTCTGCTCCTCATCGCAAACATATCTTTATGAAAGTTCAAAATATAAAGGCACTACATATAGAAACACCGCTTCTACTGGTGGGGCGTGGGCATAATGAGGAGGGATTTTCAAAAATATTCGGAATTGATGAGTACACTTTTCCGTTAGCGACCGGACAGATTATTGATATTCAAGTCAGCGGACCTTCTGTGGAATCATACATCAACGGAGTTCAGCGGGATGAGATGGTCGGTGTGACTTTGAATCGAGGAGATACGCTTAGATTCAAAGCCGTTACCCCCAAGTTATACGTACAGCTGCTGCTTAAATGTCCCATAGCAGTCGATACAGCGACATTCGACAATGAGTCCTAAGGAAGATCTAGTCGCAGAACTTCACAAACCAGCGCGAAAAAATTTCAAGAGGCGACGGGTGATTCTCAAAGGATTGCATGATTTACTACAAGCGGATTTGGTGGAGATGCAACCATATGCACGAAGCAATAAAGGTTATCGATACATTTTAGTTGTTATTAACGCTTTTTCTAAATACTTGTGGGCTGTTCCGGTAAAACGGAAAACGGGAAAAGACGTAACAACTGCTATGCAAAAAGTTCTTGCCAGTATGAAGGTGTCTCCTAAAAACGTACAAACCGATTTGGGAAAAGAATTTTATAACACCGATTTTCAAGCTTTGATGCGACGGTACAAGATAAATCACTACAGCACGTATTCATCTATGAAAAGCAGCATCGTGGAAAGATGTAACCGCACCCTGAAGAACATGATGTGGAAGCAGTTCAGTTTGCAAGGGTCCTTCAAATGGTTGGACATTCTACCCAAACTCTTAACGAAATATAACACAACCAGGCATAGCACAACAGGTATGAAACCGGCTGAAGTTAATTTTAAAAATGCCAAACGTCTGTTACACACCGTGTACAGCCACACAAAAACTGTAGATCCAAAACCTCAAAAATTTCATAAAGGAGACTATGTACGCATTAGCAAATATCGTTCGATATTTAGCAAGGGGTATACACCCAGCTGGAGTAACGAAATATTCAAAATAACCACAGTGCCACTTACAAACCCTACCACCTACAGACTCATGGATCAGGAAGGGCAGGAAATCAAAGGTGGATTTTACGAACACGAACTACAGAAAACCAAACACTCGGACATCTACCTGGTAGAAAAGGTGTTGAAGAAGAAAGGTAACCAGCTTTACGTAAAGTGGTTGGGATTCGATAACCGTCATAATTCCTGGATAACCACAACCAACCTTGTGTAATTGACTGCTATTGTACTTATACGTTGTAAATAAAAAAATGTTTTTATACTCTCATTTATTATTTGTACTGCTTACTACAATAACATACGGAGCGCTCGTTGCATAATAAAGATGTATTGAGTGTGTACATACATATCTTTCGTTGACAAAAAACATTTGTCGGATATCCCAACATATAATCGATGCTTCTAATCTAACAACCATCACCACTCCTATAAACAATATTTCTTTTATACTAAACTTAACCTACAAAGAACAAGAAAGCGTACGTAATGTGGGACCTATGCTTGCAAGTAATGACCAATACTGTTGCCCAAACATATTGCTAAGGCAAGGTGTCGGCAATCCGTAGCAATTCGTCAAGCCTGTAATCAGGTATATCTCGGTGACCCCACGCCAAGGTCTTCGTTGTGTTGGGAATAAGAAAGCGTTTATCATCTTTCGAAGAAAGCGCAACCTTATTCATTAATTCGGTGTACATAGTGTGTAAACGCGAGCGAAAAACATACATTTGACAAAAGACAGCATCTCTTCTGCTCTCAGCAACAGACTGATAAATTTCGCTGGTGAGGTACTTTCGAACGGAAGACTTTTTGATGCCCTTAGCTTTCTTGTCAACTTTGTCGATAGCGTTTACACAGTATGTTTTTGCACCGACCCCGTAGAAGCTACGCACGACTACCCCAGCGTACTCGTCCTTAAATTTGCCAACAACAGATTTGGTTTGCGGAACGTCGTGCAAGTTATTCTTATAATTTGAGGTATCGAAGCGATGAAGGTGGCGTTTCATGTCCGCGTAAAAATTTTCAGTAAAAATTTCCAAAATTAAGGAGTCCGTATCTGTGTACAATAGAGAAACATTAGGACCATATTGCTCCTTCAAAAAATCATAATAAAACTCGTACATTACAGTTTTCGAAATATCCAAAACTGAGAAACCAACATAGCTGGGTTTGTCGTAGACAACCACCGTCTTGTTCATTTCTACAGCAATTAAATTTTCACCAAACCGAATTCTATCTTTAAAGTTAGGTTTCGCGATCCAAGCTTCTGCCCCCATTCTGTGACCAAGTTTCTCCCAATGACTCACTAATTTTACCTCAACCCTTTTGTCCACGTTTTCCATAGTTTTGCCAAATACGCTGTTGTTAGCTAGCTTAAAAGAATTACGATGGAATTCGTTGTCAGACTGGTTTCTTAAATTTGTGTTTAGGTCGATGTACGATCTAAGCCAGGGGGATTGTCTAAATTTCAGTATCCTATGGGTTCTAGTCAAAATCAAACCAGCCTTTAAGCATTGCTTTAAATTTCTATAGTGAATAACGTATCTATGTTTGTCATGTAAATTTGGAATCAATTTCGCATTTTTATATTTTCCCTGTGGAGGAACCAACAGCTCGGGACAAAAGGGCAAGTCATTGTGAGCGTCGTGTAAATTTTCCGGGTACTGCAAGTCAACTTCCAGCACGTACCCAGTGTCAGATTTGTTGGAAACTTGAAAAACGTCAAAACGGTCAATTTCCTCGTCAGTCAACCAAACAAAACCACCTTGCGGTAGAAACTGTCTCATTCCAAATCCATATAGGTTTGTAGAATCCAAAAACATGATAAAAGAAGTGGGTTTGGAAGGATCATAATTACCCGCAAATTTGTTGTTGGCAATAGCCTTTCTCCCGACACAAGTACTGACTCCCCCGCGAATACCTTTTTTGAAAAAGTTAAACATATCAATGTCAGTCAACAGCTCCAACTCAACCCCCGTAAATTTTAACATGGCATCCCAACTTAATCCGGGGGCTGTGTAATACTGCGCTGGATCTAAATTATATTGTTGCAAATAAAAATTTCGAAAGTTTTCGAAAACGTCTGCCAAAATAAAAACGTCACATTTGAGGTACACATCGGAATAGTCGCCCAACGTTTTACATTCAAAAGTTTGCCAGACCTTAACGGCGCGCGCGTAATCGGCCTCAGTAATATGGGCATCGTTTAACCGGTCATAAAACTGGGCGATTGTGGGTAAGGTAGGCTCGCTTAATTTCGCAAAAGAGTCTACGTACGAATAGGGAAATACACCTTTCTGCCTCATCAACTCAAATTTTAAGCCATCTCCGAATTGATTTTGAATTTCAACACACTGTCCATCCTTCAACGTACCGGCCAGCGATGCCAAAGCACTTAAAAATCGGTAACTATCTAAAAAGCGAATTTGCATATAAACTTGTTTACGTTCCCCGTTCTCAAAAATTTCATCAACCCAAATACGTTTGCCAAATGAAATATATTTTTCTTTAGTTACCGGAATGACATCAATTTTCTCCTTATTTTGAGCCAACTTTTTTACGAAAAGGTGTGAATCGTAGTTTAAATTATGAAAAAATACGGGAATAAATTTTGGAAGTTTATAATTTAGATTGCAATTGGAATGAGCAGCTCCCCGATAGTGTCCCGTCAAATGGTCGTGATCACGAACTTTTACGTCCGAGTCTTTGAAAGGGCGATTGCAAATGTGACATGAAACAGCTCCGTTAAAATTTTGAATTTCCGCGAGATCCATATCCCTAAGAGGTACAACAGGCTTCAGGTAGTTGGAATACAACCTAAAGACGTCTTGATCTAGACGATCCACAAACACTTCGACAGCATCTGCACCCCGATAAATTTCGAATTTGGATAGAGTATCGTCAAACGAACATTTCAAATAATATGCAAAGGAATACGGTTTGTGTTCGCACGTTGTAACCGTATAAGGTCTTTCGCAATCGGGGTGTAGGTTCCCTCCATCGACCGGTGTTAAAATCGTTTCGAAATCTGCATAAATGACAAACGGTAGCTTCATCTGCTTCGCGCAGTTGTCAAACTTGAGAATATTGCGGGGCCTCATTTCCCCAAACGCAGGCGTGACCAATTCTGTCGTAGGCATTTTAGTGTACACACGATTACAGTCAAAACGTTGATGCATCTCTAACTTCGCATCGCTATCAAAATAATTTAGACAACCATCGCAAAAATGTTTAGCATGATCATTACGCGTTATTTGGTGTGAAACTAACCTAGACAAATCCGCGATACAACAGTAGTGACTATTACCTTTGTCGTTGGTAATTAGCAACAAATTTACATGCCACCTCTTTTTCAAAGAGGTGTGGTACAGAGGTCCCACAACTTCATATTCCGTAACATTGCCTCGAAAAAAATTTTCCAGTCCGTATACATTTACAGAAATTTGCGGATTATATTTTTCAAATTTTTGAATATCGCGCAATCTAACAGGGAATTCAATGTCCCTAAATTTCAAGAATCGACGACAATCCGGATACGAAGTCGTTCGATTAGGCTGTCCAATTGGTTTGCAAATGGCCGAGGTTACAGCCCACCCGAAACAACAGTCGTCATCGTTTTGGATGTTCACGATCGCTTTCTTGTTTTTAATCTGCTTCGGCAGCGGGATATATGACGATGCTCGAAGCGGATTATACCTATTTACATTAACCTCTATATACAGCAGCTGCTTCAGGATCCACCCTGTTAAAGAACAAAACGCGATTAGTTTTGCTGCAAGAACCCTTCAAAGATTGCACGTACCTGACTCTCGTTCCTGAAATTCGGACACCTTCTCGTCCAATATCCCCGTAAAATTATCATATAATTCGTTCAAGTTTGTACCGCGAGTAGCCACCTCGTTAGCTGTATTAAAACTTTTTACGTCTTGCACATCTTGAACCTCCAAAATAAAAAACCCGAAAAGTTCGAAATTGATTTTTACACTAGTTAATTTATGTAACTGTCCTTCTATAAGACCTATAATTTTGTCTTTGAGTTCGGTCATATATTCTACAACACTTATATGATAATTTTCCGTGGACACCCTATAGCTTATTACACGGGACTTGAAGGCGCTCTGTAGGGCCACCACTCCCTTCCCCAGGTAGGCGACACCACACCGTCTTGTGTGACGACTGCTCCGGAGATGTCCGATGAAACCATTCCGGGGCACGTTATCGTCACACACGTTGCAGTATCGGGTCCTGGGTGGCTGTTCTGTTATTAAAAAACGTTAGCAACCATGAAACGCTACAATAGAGACACACTCGCCAGCACTGGAAACTTGGACTCTTCTGCGTTTACTGCTAGAGGGTCCTTCACCAGTCACCACCGAAGATTCCATAGCGTCGCCTGCAGCAAACACAATACCATTCAGCTTGTCTGCATTGCAACACCTATTACACTTACCACTCGTCGACGGGTGGCCCAGCTCTGGACAACAGCTTTCTCTTCGATGGCGGAACAAATTGTCGGCTCTGGTGAAGGATCGTTCGCACTCGGTGCATCTGAACATACTGGGTAATTAGCTTCACGCAAACTGTAATTATACTAACTACGCGATTAGCTACCCAGCTCGAGGGGGTGATATTCACAAAAGCGATAACACTGTCAATTACAGTCTACAAATAAAATTACACTTGAAACCTCGAGCGGAATACCCAGCTGCCACCACGCAGAGGATTCGCTTTTGACACCCTGGAGGGGATACGGGAAGGTTATTTGTTTTGTGTTACGGACGTATCACATGTTAAACTACAATCTACTATCTACAATTGTACATTTTGCCAGAGCTGATGACGTGTGGCAAGAATCTCGTCCATTACCCTTGATAGGTCGTTGGATACCTTTCGCCGCTCCATCTCCAGCAACCGCATCTCGTTCAGAGTGCTTCCGCTGTGACCTTTGGCGAGGTTGGGTTTTCTGGATTTCATACGACCTTGAATGGCGTCCAGCGAATCTAGACACTGGTCCATTTCAGTGTCCAGGTCGTCGATTCTTTTTTCGCCGGTGGTGACGTCATCATATCTGGCAAAAAAAGCGGTGCGTTTGGCCTCATACTGACGAATGGCACATTGCGTTAGCGATATGCCTTCCTCTTCCTCTTTCTCATCGGCGGAGGCAGTCGACACCTCACTCCTAGAGGCCGCCGACGCGACAAGGGAAGCAGGTGTTGCAAGCCTGTCAGCTCCATCGTCCGCTACCAGGGAGGCCTGGCTGATAACGGATGTTGAAGCTGCCACTTCTGGAGAAGGTTGCGTTGCAGGTGGATTAACGCGTCCGGAACTACAGCTAGACGGTCGCCTTGAGCCCGAGACGACCTCGATATCTAGCTCCTTTACGACCCTTTCGAACTCTTGTGCTGCACGACCACCGCAAACCTCCGCGCTACTATCGTCAAATTTCTTACAAAACTCAGCGTTCACAATATTTTGTTCCTCTTGTGATAAGTGTGGAGACTGTGATCTCATTCTTTTTGCAACCGATTTTTCAGTTTCCTCCACGCCTTGAAGAAGCTGTGGAGTACATATATTTATCACACTATCTGAATCACTTCGAACTTGCCCCTTTCCGGTCACAGCCTCGACATTCATCAACACTGGCTCTACGCGTTTTGCCAAACTTAACTTCAACGCACGTTTTCGCTTTGGCCCCTCGGTAAGGAGTTGCCTTAAAATTTTGCAAGAGCTGTCCTGACTAGCAGGTGTACAGCTGGCCTCGACGTCCGAAATCGGAGAAAATAAAGAATGGCCAGATACCACTACTACATTGTCCAAAATGTTTAACGAGGCTTGCGGCGTCCGGCTTGCGGGGTTGGGGGTTGCCCCGGTTCGCTGCGTGCAAACGCAGAGTTCGGCATTAGCCCGTTCCGGCGTCGATAGGCTAAGTCTATTAGCATTACGCTTCCACTCCTGCAATACAATACCTCCACACGAAACACACTTTACAGCACTGGAACCAACCATCGCGACAGCAGAGAAGAGAATGACCCCTCCTCATCTGAGAATTGCTTAAGTACACATTGGTTGACCATGGGTTGACCATGGGTTGAAGGACGGAGACGTCACCTTGCACATACGGATGGTAAGCATTTAGAGTACGCGGACGATTTTCTGTGCAATTTCAACTCAAGGCTCCCATTATTTCTTTACTCGTTACCTCTGCCTGAAAAGATACACAGCTTTTATGTAAAGTGACAATACTCGATTTACAAAAATTTATTTTTTCTAAATGGTTACAACTTCTACAGCAAACAGACTTAACTATTACGTACCGCGCTTTGTTTGCATTCTATATCACACTGTATAATGTCCAACGAAAATTTTAGCATTTCGTACATACACATCGCATTTTCCGATGTAGGCAACGCGTTCGCAATGTTTGTTTTGAAATCACCCGGTTCATTCCACACACTTTCAATTACAGTGCTATAATATTTTTCAAACTGTTGGCACTTTAAACATTCTATTTTAGACTGTATGAGCGGCACCAGCTCCCAAAATTCTTCGAACGACTCCATGTCCAGTTCAACTCGATTACGCCCTATTTCCTCTAGTTCAATCATTTTCTTGTTTAGAAATTTCTTACAAGATATTCTTCTATTAGGTTCAATATCTACCAGTTGTGGCTGAGCATCATCACTGATAAAGTAGTTATTTATCATACATTGATTGTCCAAAAACACGTTAAATATCGGTTCCTCCATCCGCATCCAATCATAGTCCGAACCACAGAACAACACTGTCGGCGCAAACGATCCATAGCCGTTTAAACCCACACTCACGAATTTGTTCCTCAATTTATTTAGAGGATAGGTTGTGGAATTTAATAACACTGGATATGGATGCAGAAAATTGGCCTTCAGCAGTCTAAGCTTTATATTTTGCATAGCTTCTTTTATGTTCTCGTCTGTCATTGCTAATGTATTTGCTAGTACAACGCCCGCTACACTATTGCACATCTTTATTTATACACATGCGTCTGGCCTTGAGAGCCTAGCGGTAGGAGGATCCTCCTTGGCCTTGAAGTCCACGTACCTTGCAATGCCAGTGACCTTGAGGGCCTGAAGAGTAACGTTGGCCTTGAAGTTCACGTGTTTTGCAATCCGAGTGAATGGCCTTGAGGGCCGCAGGAGTAACGTTGGTCTTGAAGTCCACGTACCTTGCAATGCCAGTGACCTTGAGGGCCTGAGGAGTAACGTTGGCCTTGAAGTTCACGTGCTTTGCAATCCGAGTAAATGACCTTGAGGGCCGCCTTGTCAGGGGAAGGAGTGCGTCAGGGGAGGCCGTAACCTCGACCTTGAAAAAGTGGTGGGGGGAGGTCGCAGAACCGGCAAAAGGCATCTACTAATACTTCTAAAGTGGGTTTCTTTTGTTTTTTTTGCTATTTTTTTTATTAACTCTCATTTTAAATAAAACACCCGGTATATTATTACATTTTTGAATTCACCTTAAAATTCTAGAGAAAATTTGTCTCTTCAACTAACACTCTATTTTGTACCGTTTTTGTAGTATTTGTAATTTTTGAAAATTTTTGACAAATGGCAAAAAATTAAAAATGAAATTTTTGACTAATTATAAGAACACTGTAAAAGGAAGTTGTGTGAGTGTATCACACCAGATTTTTGTAATAACTTTTCAAAAATTTTAAAAAAATTGAAAAAACGCCATTGGGACCTTTTCTAGATTTTCGAAAATAAATTTCCTTCATGGTATAGTACCGTAAAAGGACTTTTAAACAAGTTGTCGTGAAACCTGATCAGATAACTCATTTTTGACTTATGAGGCGTTAAAATCAAAATTTTGAAAGATTTATTGCGGCCGCCATTTTGCAGTTAGAGAGTCCGTAAAAAAACGTTTGCACTTTTCGGTCTTCTTTCCTATCCGCTACTCAGATCTGCAAAATTCGGCTTATAATAAAATGCTACCAAAAAAAAAACATGCCTAACTTCCGCTTCTTGTTTTGGATTTTTTTGAAAGCTTATTTTTTTAATGAATTGTCGATAACCCCCCCCCCCCTTTAATTAAAGTTCCATGAAAATCGGTTTATTACTTTCAGCTGTAGAGGAGTTACGCACCCACTTTTTCATGGTGTACTACCCCTAAAGAGCTTCTAAACTTTTTTTTCGCCCCCAAAAATTTTCTACTTCAGCAAGCAATTGACTTATTCATTCGCATGACTGTTCAAGCATTACTATTCATTTTCACAATTATTAATTAAGGAAAGGCTTAAATTCTTAATTTTTTATGATATACTCGTTTTTTATTACTTCACTCGTCTGAAAGACGAGATTTCTTCAGATCTTCACGTTTCAAGGTCCCTAGATGACCAAATAGTAATTTGTTTTGAAAGTCATACTTTTTTCATAAATTTGCAGTTTGATAACGAGGGCGAAGCCCTAGTTAATCAAGCAAATGAATGAAAAAAAAGGACTTTCAAAAGGTGTTGTACACGTAGTGTTTTTGCATAGTGATCTCTTGGTCGAAATTTAGTCGAAAAGGACTTCGGAATTGACAACTGTCAAATTGACATTTCAATAAAATAGTTAAAGAAGTGTATTTTTTTCACGATTTTTGCGTTAAAAAAGCGGAACTTTCAATACGATTTTTCGTTAAAAAAAACGACCTTCACGATCACTATGCAAAAAAAGAGGTTTTCTTAATTCCGTCTGTCTGTCTGTCTGTCTGTCTGTCTGTCTGTTGGAAGGGAAATTAAAAATTTCCGAAAACAGGTTCACTTATATGTCAAGGGGGAAACGGCTTGACCTATGATTCACACTTTTGACGTTTACCCTTGCTCCGCCACGAATCGCTCCCCAAAAATTTTAAATGGAATGACCCATCGCGTGGTATCTCAAATGAAAGCTTATCTTATAAGGATTATGGTGATGTGTCACTTGCCCACGTTTTTTATTTTCTCATACATTTTATGAAAAAGTTTATCATTGCCACTTCAGGAGAACGGTAAGCGCTATCGAAACCTAATTTTAATCAGATAGGCGTGGAAAAAAAAGAAAGCAAGCCGTTGACGTTTTGTCTAGCAAACTGTCACATTAGTTGTTTCCGTTTAGTCAGTTTCACCTACATACTGCATTGGTTTCCGTAAAAATGGTGTACTCTATTGCTGAAAAAATTGATCATTTCTCAATGCTAAATTTAAAAAAATGCGCAAGTGACACATCACCATAATCCTTATAAGATAAGCTTTCATTTGAGATACCACGCGATGGGTCATTCCATTTAAAATTTTTGGGGAGGGATTCGTGGGGGCGCAGGGGTAAACGTCAAAAGTGTGAATCATAGGTCAAACCGTTTCCCCCTTGACATATAAGTGGGCCTATTTTCGGAAATTTTTAATTTCCTTTTGGTTTCTGAAATATCTCAGGCGGATCGTTTTCAAAAAATCACCTTGTATATCTACCTCGCATGAAACCGGTGCAATTTCATACAAATATACACAGGGTGAGCACCTTAAAATAATAACATTTTGTTTATATTTGCGTTAAGTGGGAAATAGATTAAAATAGTAATTTGCACATAGATCAGGCCTTACACCTGACGAAAATAGAACCCAACAAATAAAAGATCGTAAAAAATTCAAAAAGTTTCCACAATAATACCCTTCGCTTAAATACAACTGCGCGTCGCACACATCAGCGTGTTTATTTTTCATTCAACTTAGTAATAAATACAAGTAATAATTTGTACATAGTGTAGGCTTTATTCTTACCAAAAATGGGAGCGAATAGATACAGAATAAATTTTTTACAATACAAAAACGCGGCATCAATTAGCGATTACTAAATATACCTGCGACAGAGAAATTAGAGAAGCCGGTCTTCCGTGGCTTAGATAGAAATTGCACGTTCCCTTAGGATATCGCACTAAACGTTGGGGCTGCACACGCTGTCCGCCTGCCTTTCGAATTCGACCACCGGCACCGGTAACGTTTTTTTTATTTGAAAATTTATTTAATTTATTAGAAACGTGAAGATATTTTTACTCCTAACTTAATTTGATTTTTAAAATTATTTATTGTCACAATGACGAGGAATGTTCTGGGTAAAGCCTTTTACAGAATTTTTACAAATTATGACAGAAAAAGTTAATATGCGCATCGATTGGTTTTTATGGCGTCGCCTGCTTGCTTGCCTAAGCTATCGCCTTGGCCAGCAATTGCAAACTCTTCCGTAAAAACCATATTGCCGTCCTTGATACATAAATAAATATTACTATACCGATATCGAATCGGGCAGCAGTCAAATTTTAATTTATTAATAGTGTTGAGTATACAGGGAATTTATTTTAATAGTTAACATAAGCGTTTCGTTGCTATGCCACTATTTAATCACACAGGTCATTTCCATAGTTACAAATGAGACCAATAGATTAGAGCGTTTATTTTACGAGTTAACATAGGAATTATTACTTGTCAAAAAGACAATTAAAAGTTATCCTAATGTATACCACTGAAGAAAAGATACAACACACAAGTTGTTCCTACGTAGCCATGAGCGTAACTTATATATATACTGCACAACTTTGACATTTCAACTATTTTGAGTAATAAAAGATCTATAATAGCTTTAATTTCCGATTTTCAAAACCTCGTAGAGGGCGCCACAATAAAATACTGACGTTCATAAAAAAATTTAGCTAATAGCAAGCTGTATAAGTGTAGAAAATTTAAACAAAATAGTGGTCAGTTTTTTTGTAATAATTTTGAAAAGTTTCAAAATTTTTGGAATAGCATCGTGACGGTTCTTAAATTTTCAAAATTAATTTTCTTTTATGGTATATTACCACCAAAGGGCTTTCAAACAAGTTATCATTGAACCTGATCAGATAACTCGTTTTTGACTTGTGAGGGGAGGCGTTAAAGTCAAAATTTAAAAAAATTCATAGCGGCCGCCTTTTTCAAATTTGAGTGTCCGATAAAAAGTGTTTACACTCCATTTTCGGTCTTCTTTCGTATCTGCCACTCAGATTTTAAAATTCGGCTTCTGAAAAAAAAATGCTACCAAAAAACATGTCTAACTTTCGCTTCGGGTTTTAGATTTTTCCAAAAGCTTATTTTCTCAATGAATTTTCGATATACCGGAAAATTTAAAATTTCATCAAAATCGGTTCACTACTTTCGGCTATAGAGCCGTTACATACATCCACACACACATCCATTCATACACCCTACCATCCCTACCGTAATGGTAGGATTTCCTACAATTTTTAATAATTTTTGTCAATGTCCTTATTTTGTCAAATTGACACCTTTAAGACTTCCTTTTTTATGAAACTTTTTATTTAGTTTTTATTATACTTGCATCAGAATCGCCGTTTAAAGCACGCCTGAGCGTGCGAAAACAGGCGATTAAAGCTCGCCGAGCTTTAAAGGTTGTCAAGGAAACGACTGAATGCAACAACGGACGTGGACGCGACAAAAACGTAAATAATTCTCGTAACTATAGTAGCAATATTATTATGCCCTCTCGATTTATCACGACAAAAATTATTTCTAAGTTCTTAGTGCGTAATTTATTTCCAGTATTGGAGGTATAATAAAAAATAGCGTAAAGTATTCATGGATAACTGGTCTTTAAAACACTTGCTCTATTTCGAGCACTCCGGCTACGCCGTCGTGCTCGAAAACTCGCGCGTGTTTTAAAGACTTTGTTATCCACTCTAGTACAACAAAAATAATTCATTGAAACGTCAAAAAGTCCATTTATAATAGAGAAGCGATCTGATTTACCAAGTGATTTACAGAGTAAAGCGAATAAAAATGAAGTCATTTTCCGAGCAATAAATTTTAAACTTTTTGACGTTTCAATCAATCATTTTTGTTGTTTTGGTTAACTAGAGTACGGTAATAGTAATTAGATTAGACTTAATTATATACAAAGTGACTCGCCTGAAAGAAATTATTCGCTTTAAAATTAGTATTTATCTGGCAGTTAGTCTAATTTTTTAATGTACAGTCGTGTGCAAATAAATCTGGGACAGTGTTTTTTTCACATGCAGATTCAGTTAAGAATTGAAGAATATCTCCATGGATTTCCTGCTATCAGAAAGAGTTACATTAAACTTTAACAGGTACTGAAACCCGTAACTCTCTCTGATAAGAGGAAATCCATGGAAATATTCTTAAAATTCTTAACTGAATCTGCATGTGAAAAAAACACTGTCCCAGATTTATTTGCACACGACTGTACATTAGAACAAATAGTAAATTATTTTCAACAACATTAAAGGTTTCTTACGTCTTATTGTAAAAATAATTGTATTACTAGATATAATATAGTACTTAGTCACACTTTATTGACATCATTAACTAACTTGTCTTTACCATAACTTTTGCTCGACATTTTGTAACACTTTTAAACAAAGTGGCACGAACAGCAAATAATTGATTATAATGTCTACAAGTCCTTTAGTATAACAGAAGACGCAGTAAAAGCAAAAATAGGTGGAGTACTTTGAACAATAGTGTTTTTAGAATTTAGATTTTATTTCCATGGATTTTTTCCTGTGGATTTTTATTCCATGGAATTTTTCCTGGATTTTTTTCCTTGGATTTTTTTTCTACATTCTACAAGGTTTCCTGGATCCCGAGTAGCGGCAGTACCACCGCCATATATCTAATACTTACTATATTGCTAGCGGCTATGAGTGGGAAACTGACCAAGGAAGTGAGACAGACAACCAACTCTTCAATGTATAATGATGAGCTGTGTGCAAGCGCGGCGGCGTCGTCCGGCCAATGGGGAAGTGGGCAAGTTTAAAATTCGCTTTTAAAGGCGGAGTTCGAATTCTCACGCATGCGCACGAGACGCGTTATACTCTAAGTGAGACTATGTCGGCGCCGTAATGTTTTCTGACGTTTCCAGGCCCTACTAGCAATATATGTGTATTATATATATGACCACCGCAGGCACGCGACTCGCCAGACGTTTTGCGACACTCAAGCGAGACCGCCGCGCTGCAGCGCATTGTATGAACGCACATTTTGTTTCATTTACAATAAACAAATATAAATAGATACATGGAAAAACTGCAGTTTATTTATTCAAAAATGAAAAATTGTATAGTTCTGTAGCTCGAAGACTTAATATTAGCCATACTGCTGTACATCGAGTGTTAAGAGAAAATCTTATACATCCGTTTCACTTCCAGCTAGTCCATGAGTTGCTTCCGGAAGATTATCCGCGACGGATGGTTATTACGGTAACACGCAGCCAACCCGGTTTTCATTGAAAACATTTTATTGACGGATGAAGCAACATTTACCCGTAACGGAATGTTTAATATGCACAATATGCACCACTGGGCCGATGAAAACCCTTATGTCTTCCATCCATCACCAGTTTAGATTCAGCGTCAATGTATGGGCTGCAATTATCAATAGTAATATAACAAGGGCGAGACATACTTACCGATAATTTTTCACACGCCAAGGGTCGAGTGCTGGTTGCAATGAAAACTGTCCCGAAGGCTTTCCCGAGGACAGTTTACGATGACTCTTGGCACGGGCAAAATTATATGTAGGTAAGTGTGTTGCCCGCGTTTATATTTTGAAGATTATTACACAAAACCCGTGTACGAATTATGATTTAAAATTGATCTAATAATGCCAAAAAATTCAAATTGCTTGTTTCTTGCATTTCTATTTCTAATTATGACACCATCTACGGGGTCGATAATCATCCCTAGGGAGCTTATCGCTTGGTAAGCAGCCCACGGGGGCTTATCAGCTAATCAGTTCGGGATTGGTCGATTTTCAAAAAAATGCATGATTCTCATTGGATATCAGTCATCTGACAGTTGTGTGTAATAATCGGAAATAGAGTTATAAGGCCACACATTTTGCCTCGCCGATTAAACCCGAAAATGTTGTCAATTTTTTTAACAACGATTTACCGGGATTATTGGAAGAAGTACCGTTACTTGTCAAGAGAGATATGTGGGCTCGGTTAGATGGAGCTCCAGCCCACTGCGGGCCAGAGCCAGTAGATATAAAGAGTACCGCCACGTCCGCCATGTTTATTCCTCTGACATATGCGTCACTTTGAGGTTTTTAACACAATTCCGTCAACGTGACGTTTGTTGGAAATCCAAAACTTTACTTAAAATTGGCAAGACTGTAAGTCTATGTCAAATTCGAGGTTTTGCAGGTTAGGTTTTGCATCAGTTTTGACACAAACTGGCGCAAAACCTAACCTGCTAACCTCGAATTTGACATAGACTTACAGTCTTGCCAATTTCAAGTAAAATTTTAGTCATACCTCAATCAGTCATTGCTGGTGGGAATAAAAATGGCGGCGATAGCGGCATTTTCACGGATCAAAGAATGGCGGTACTCTCTATATCTACTGGCTCTGCTGAGGGCTTGAAACTAGGGATTGGTTAAATCAAAACTTTCCAGAGCGATGGATCGGGCGTGATGCTCCGATACCATGGCCCGCAAGAAGTCCTTACGTAAATGTCCTAGCCTTTTTCTTTTGGGGCTTTTTAAAAGCTCATGTTTATCAAGTAGAAATTGAAACCGAAGAGCGACTTATTGAACGGATAAATAATGCAGCTAGAAAAATACACAGTCGTAACATGCTGAAAAATCTAATACCAAACATTCTTACTCGGTGTACCAAATGTGTAGAAGTTAGAGGTGCTCATTTTGAACAGCTATTGTAGCCAAAAAAGAGTATTAATTGAAATAAAACGCATTCAATCTTGATTTGTCTATTATTTCAATAATTTTAGAGGATATCCATGAAAAACATAAACATATACTTGATTTCATTGCAGAATCACAAACATATACGATCAAGGGTAACTAAATGCATGTCTCTTAGCTTTAAATTGTACAGCGTTGCCAAATTAAAAAACCTTTAAGTGCTTATAATTTAAAGACTTCGTGTAAGACCAAATTGGTGTTAAAGTTTTTTGCTTGTTTTTCAACGTAGAATTGAGTGCGGTAATTATTAGCCGCACGTTCTAATACACCCTGTATATCACTTATACTTTTACGATTTGGAAACGTCGATTAAAGTAAATAATTGCAAAAATTTAGTTAAATTCATAAAATTATGCATACCTTTGAAGAAAGTCAAATAAAATATGACAGTTGTCTGAAGTTTGTGTGGTTAATATCACAAAGATATAATATTTGTTAATAGTTAGCGACCGGGACCACCTCTATGCCATCCCACACGCCCATAGTACGCGTTTGTGAATTTTAAAAGTGATCTGTGCTGCGGTGTGGATTTGTATACCAAACATACACACATACTTTGAATTTTATTTATAAAAGAAGAAGAAGAAGATAATTATGACGAACTTCAGAGTACATTATGGAAAAACTTACTACTTCTAAAATTCGCAAAATAAACAAAAATGCTAGGTGATCACAGATCACGCGTTATTTAATGATTTCAGAATTAATGGATTTATGTTATTTTATACCCTAGAGACTATGATGCATTAAATGACGCAATATGAAGCCATAATAATTATTAAGATAACTAGTAGCTAGGTGTTGATAAACAAATTATTAAGAAATGCACGTAACTAATACTGAATGGGATCAACACATAACAATACAGAGTGTTTAGTTTTCGAGGTACAATAGGCAACATTGGCAAATACCTCGATCAACGGTAAAACACAGCGCGTCGGATGGTTGCGTTATTTGACGTCAGCAGCGATGCATATCAAGTAACATGATGCACTTTTGGTGGTGTGTGAAGTCGTTTTGAATCAAATTTAAATGTGTTTAATTATTTCAACTGAGCATCCCATCCGTTTTCTGTTTTTATGGATTTTCTAAAGTACAGGAAAGTTCAGGCGGGTTGGGCGAACGGCTTTGCACATTTTGTATAGCGCTTTTGTTTATTTTAACAGCGAATTAAAGTTAACGTCAGATTAGTGGCCTTTATAAGACTGGCTGTTAGTATCTTAAACTCTAGGAAGGTGCACATGGCCACTTATGTATATCTATGTCAGCGGGCAAACCTTGCATTTATCCCCCTCTGATATGTGGCCGATGTGTCCACGGTGGCCGTTGTGTCCACGTCCGCTATGTGGCCGTTGTGTCCACGGTGGCCGATGTGTCCAGGTCTGCTATGTGGGCGACGTGTCCAGTGTGGCCGATATGGGCATACAAAAATTCTGTGTGGCCGTTGTGTCCAGTGGCCGTTGTGTCCAGTGTGGCCGTTGTGTCCACGTCTGATAAGTGGCCGAAGTGTCCACTGTGGCCGATATGGGCATACAAAAATTCTGTGTGGGCGTTGTGTCCAGTGGCCGTTGTGTCCAGTGTGGCCGTTGTGTCCACGTCTGATAAGTGGCCGAAGTGTCCACTGTGGCCGGTATGGGCATACAAAAATTCTGTGTGGCCGTTGTGTCCAGTGGCCGTTGTGTCCAGTGTGGCCGTTGTGTCCACGTCTGATAAGTGGCCGAAGTGTCCACTGTGGCCGATATGGGCATACAAAAATTCTGTGTGGGCGTTGTGTCCAGTGGCCGTTGTGTCCACTGTGGCCGTTGTGTCCACATCTGAAATGTGGCCGTAGTGTCCAGAGTGGCCGTTGTGTCCAGCTAACCCTGTGGCCGATACGTCCAAGGTGGCCGTTGTGTCCACATATCGCTTTTGGCCGTTGTGTCCAGTGTGGCCGATATGTCCATGCAAAATTACGTGTGGCCGTTGTGTCCAGTGGCCGTTGTGGTCTAGATCCAAAGGACTTTACTACAGAGAGAGAGAGTCGTGCGGTTAAATGTGGTCAGCTGACAGCTGACGTTTAGCGGCTATCAGAGTAAGCGTTTAGGAGATCAGATCATCCTCTTGGTCAGTGATGCGGGATACGGAAAGTTCGTTCCCCACATTTCGTTCCTCACATTTCGTACCCTACATTTCGTTCCCGGGATATTTCGTCTCCCCACATCTCGTACCCGGAAATTTAGTTCCCGAGCGAGCTCAACTTGTCTCCTAGATTACAGGGTGTTGGAAAACGAGTGCAGCGATGGGAATACAGTTACAAAATGAAAGATATTTTAAGTTATTTATTTATTATAATAAACTTATAAGAACAAAATAAATTGTATTTATTAAAAATTACGATTTAATCTAAGTATGTCCTGATATTTTGTATAGCGCCATAATTTCTCATTCTGGACAACTTTTCTTAGTAATATCTTGCCGTATCATGAACAAAGAGGGTAGTTTACCTGAAAAGAAAATAGCCCTTGCTTAACTGTCAAGGCCGACTAGTTTTTGAAAAACTGAAAATTTTCTTAAAATTCTCTACAAACCAAGCAGGAATTATAATTGCTATAACATTTTTATGTAAAACTAAAAATAAAATTTAATTCCCTCTTGTAGACTCAAGCCGGATGGGGAGACGAAATATCCCGGGAACGAAATGCGAGGTACGAAATGTGGGGAACGAAATGTGGGGAACGAACTTTCCGCAAACAACCCAGTGATGCATGCTGGTTAAGCTTCTGAGAGGCTAGTCTTTAATTCCGCAAGCGTAATGATTACAGATAAGTAAATTAAAGTTAAAACTGTGATATTTCGCATATTTTCAAAAGTAAGAAAAGTTTATAACCCCATAATTGTACACTAGCTAATAAATAACTGTGTGTTAGTATTAAAGTCAGACAAAGTAGTCAAAACGTTAATTGACGTAATCTTGAATAGGGTGCCCCTATTGATAATTCGGAATATGATTAGATAGCAAATTGAAGCTGTCAATTGTTCCCTTTTATACAAAAATAATAATCAAAATAAGAAGTATTAATAAATCTATTGCAATAGTCACACCTTCTAATGGTGTTATTAAAGCCTTACGTTACGGGGTTTAATTATACACCGATTGACTACACTGCAATATAATTTGGATATGTAATTATTTTACATTTAGATATTTATTTGATGTTTTTTATATGTAACTTTTCACTGTACGAATTCTATTTTAGTTTTTTAAAATAAATTCTCATTTAAGATGAATTCAAGTACTTCTTATGCCCATTATTTATGAATCGTCACTATTTATTTATGCAATCTTGCTAGCTCAGTAGAACATAATTACTCCCAAAACAAGTCGGTTCACACAATATCAAGACTGTTTATTATTTCTGAAAAATCATTTGTTTAATGAAAACTTATGTCAACTTTTTTGTGACAACCCCAATGAACGTCAGTGTCACTTCAAATTATGTACCTACATGGAATATCAATTGCAGATACCTCCTTGTTATACTACCTGTCATTCAATCAACTTGAAATAGTAAATAGTTCTTTTATTAATTACCACACTTTACTTATTTACTGTTTATTTTAGTTTGCTCAATAAATACCTGTTACTGCAGTTCGTCCAAAGAGTTTAATCCGCCTTTTAAGAGATCCAAATGTATACCAACTACCGAGTAACCACAGTACAAGCTCAACTTACTGTCAAGAACTGCAAATAGCTTCGAAAATGCCTCCTTCCAACTCTCAATCAGTATACAATTCAGCAACACGAACCTCAACAAAATGCTCCAGCAGTGAAGACATTATCCCTTCCAAACAAAATGTTGACAATCCAAATCATGCAAATCCCGATCTGCCAGAAACCACAGGACGTCACCTCAACTAGTGCCAATTCCAAAACGTCACTCCAACAAAAGTGCAGCCAAGTTCAACTCCACCAGATGAAAAACCATTTCCAATTCCCAAGAGTCTTACTCTAAAAATTCTGCCGTGTTCTATTCCCAGTAAATACAGCTGACGCTATCCAAGTCGCAGATGTAATTATTCGACAATAAACTAAGTTCAATATTCAATTCCAGAAATTATTTCAATACCCGGTAGTATTTTTCAATTATGTTCTTCCTACCATACACGTCTTTTCATTATTTTCATTACATTCATGAAGTTTTTAAATTTTCACTTATTCTCATCTCATCAATTTCATTGTAAGTAAACTCTTTCTCACACCAAATTAGATTAAAAATCACATTAGAAAAAGAGTTTATTTTTTATAATTATTACATGTTTTTCTCTCAAAAAATTCTATTGTGTACATAAAAATTAATATCTCCTTAGTGCTCGATTTTGCATAGTTTTTACAGTACGATATTCTATATTTTATTATCACATTTAGTAACACCCGCTATATTGAATAACATTTCTCAAATAAGTATTTTCTATTAATCTTCCACTATATTTCAGGTAAATTTTAAATCATTTTAGACTTCTGTTTCCTATTTTCATTGTTCAACTGCATTCAAATTATTCCGTTATTTTACAAAATGCATGTTAATAATTCCCATATCCTTTTATTATACCCAAATTCGTCGTTGTAAATCTAATACATAGTGAAATATTTTAATAAATTTCGTTAATATAATATCAGATCCTTGTCTTGCATTAATAAATTAACTTGATCTTCTTATATGCAATCCATTACACTATATAAAGAATTTCTTCTTTCATTTGATAGTTAAAGTTTCAAAGATTGTAATGTGCTATATGCCTAACTTAAATGTACGCAACTTTAAGCAGGTGAGTATGCAACACACATTACATTTCAATGGCGATTGTAATGTGTGTTGCATACTCACTTGCTTAAAGCTGCGTACATTGAAGTTGGGCACCCTGTATATAGCGAAGTTTATAAGTTTTCTTTCACCTATATAAGTGTAATAAATCTTGTTGAGCCCAGATAATTAGGACTTTCCATCACTAAAGTGTACACTCCGTCTTCACTAATGCTAGTGACGAGCCCCAGCACACTTTTATAGCGTATGATCTTTGAAGTAAAATATAGAAGGCTGACCTAAAGGTAACAGAAAAGCTAACAATAGACAAGCCAAACAAACCGTGGAAATTTTTTGGCCGTAATACTACGTGGGCAATTACAGACCAGAAATACGTATACAATAGTAGAACATGAGCTGAAACGATACAATATGAACATAAGAGGCATATCAGAAACACAGTGGAGGGAAAATGGGTATTTCGTCACCTCCAGTGGTACCTACCACAATTATCTTTTCCGGCAACGAAGATATGAGCACAAATGGCGTAGCCCTAATTTTATTCGCCAAAGTCATTAAATCTTTAAGGGCATATAACTCCGTCAATGATAAGATAAAATCCATAACACTACTTTCTAAACCGATGCCCTTTCACATCCTATAAGTTTGCGCACCCCTAAGTGAATCTAGCGAAGAACTAATAGAAGAGTTTTACATGAACTTATAAACTATACTACAAAGTATTTCAAAGAGAAAAGTAGTCGTTATAATAGGAGAGTTTAGTGTTAAAGTGGCCGGAACAGCAAATCATGATCATATAACAAACGTGCTTAGAAAATAGGGAATTGGAAACTGAAACGAAAGAGGCCAAAGTTTGATAAATTTTTGCATAAGCAATTTCCTTACGATTGCAAATATTGTGTATAAACAGCATGTTCGCCTCCTATATACGTGGATTTTTTCCTGATAACCAATAGCGCAATCAGATAGACTTCATATTAATACAAACACGCTGGAGAACATCAATAACAACTCGAGAAGCCTCCCTGGCGCTGAATGTCGAAGCAACTACAGATTATTTATGGCGCGATTTCACCTGAGATTGAAAATTCCTACGACAAAAGTGTATCAAAGAAACTCAAAATTTACAATGAGGAGCAATTTTGCAACATATTGGAAGACAAACTAAGATACGAACCCACTTTAGAACCTCCAAACGATAGACCCGGAAACCTATTCTGAACACTGTGTATACATTTCCGAAAGTCCCTCAGCCACAAAAACACTGAATATCAGACACAACGCTGCAGATGATGCAGGTATTGATAAGCAGGACAAAAGGAGCAGATACGCACAGCTAAGTAAACAAATACAACGACAACATAGAAAAGATAAAAACAACTATCTAAAGACTACCTTTGCTGAGGCTCAAAATATGCCGAACATAATAATACGAACCTCGCACGTGGATTATCCAAAACAAAACAAGTGAGAAAATTACAGGCATTCAATGACTCTAGAAGTCTAGAGGTGCTACTGCAAAGAATTGTTTAATGACGACACACATGTGAAAGATGTGGAAATGGGAGAAGAGGAATCATTTGTCCTAAAAGAAAAAGTCAGATTCACTATGAAAAAGCTCTAACCTGGCAAATCATCTGGTGTAGACAACATACCCTTAGAAATTATTAAAGCGATGAGAGAAGGTGGAGTAGAACCTTTCACAAGATTATCGAAAACATATGGACGACTGGATGCTGTCCGAGAGAATGGACGAAAGCAATGTTCATTCCACTACATAAACAGGCTTCCGGAAACAGTGTGTGAATTACCGTCTAATTCCACTGCTCATTCATGCGACTAGAATTTTATTATCTACTAGCTGGCCCGGCAAACGTTGTTCTGCCCAAAAATAATTTGTCTCTGAAACCTCGTTTCACCACTATAGCGTTTTAATTTTATGTCATGTCCATCATCTTGGACTTAAAAATAAATGCCTTTTTCGCAATCAACTTCCCAAAAGAACTCAATAACGACACGCATATCGATTTTTAGGCTTATTTACCCCATTTCACTCCCTAAGGGGTAGCGGACCCGACAGATGTTGTCCTGTCCGAACGTTG
This sequence comes from Agriotes lineatus, assembly GCA_940337035.1. NCBI lineage: Eukaryota > Metazoa > Arthropoda > Insecta > Coleoptera > Elateridae > Agriotes > Agriotes lineatus. The sequence continues at coordinate 29,605 of CALNHX010002891.1, read as the reverse complement.
GCTTGCCTGCTATTAGCGGGTTCAGCAAACGTTTTTTTGATATTCAAATTTTCGATTTTTTTCATTTTAAAAAATATTGGGGGTGGTTGGGGAGGTGTGAAATTTTGGAGTTGTTATATGTTCTGATATGAGAGAAGTCTTTTAAAAAAATTTAAAAAATTCGTCAAAAAATTTAAAAAAATCCTAGATCCCGATTGCAGCGCCACCTACCGGGTCCAATTGTGAATCTAAACCATCCATGGACCTACTCAAACACACACAAATTTCAACACAGTTCAGTCATATACACACGTACAGAAGAATTATATATATAAAGATTTTCATTTTAAAACATATTGGGGGGCGGCGGTGGGGTAAAATTTTGGGGGACCCGACAGACGTTGTCCTGCCCGAAAGTTGGTTTGGCTGCTATTAGCAGGTTCAGCAAAGTTTTTTTCGATTTTCGAATTTTCGATTTTTTTCATTTTAAAATATATTGGGGTGGTGGGGGGGGGTGAAATTTTGGGGTTATATGTTCTGATATGCGAGAAATCTTTAAAAAAATTAAAAAAGAAATTCGTCAAAAAAAAATTCAAAAAATTCCTAGAACCCGATTGCAGCGCCACCTACCGAGTCCAGTTGTGAATCTAAACCATCCAGGGATCCACTCAAACACACACAAGAAATTTCATCAAAATCGGTCAAGCCGTTTAGGAGGAGTTCAGTAACATATAGTCTATTTTTTTGCTTTATGATTCAGAGCAGGCTTTGCATTTATATTATTTTAGCAGTGTACAACAGTTTAGTTACAAAATATAACTAATGTCAAAATCCAGGTCGCCGGGATTGTCAAGTTGACACTTCAGCAAATCTTAATAAAATGCCACAAAAAAGCAGTATTAGGTAATAGTAAAACCAAAGAGGCTATAAAACGCCGTTCTACTAATATAAAAGATATCAATGGTAACTTAAGTAAAACATCCATCATTGGAAGAATTGGTCAAATCTTCGATGTAAGTATTAGGAATTAAACAGATATAACATTTCTAACAATTTCTTATAATGCTAGATTTCGAATGCAACACAGAATTCGAAACGAAGCAAAATCACAACTCCAGCAATAAGCGAATGATAATATGAATAAAGAAAAGTAATTTCTAACTTGGGAGGAACAGAGTTTCAGGGAAGATATTAGGAAGAAAATTTGGAATTTTTTACTTTCGATAATTTATTGCTGTGTGCAAGGGAGGAACTGAATTATACTGGGAGTCGTTTAAAATTATACTACACATTAACAAATATGGGATATAAATACAAAATTGTGAATGAAAGAAAATTGTGTGAGAAGAGTCATATCATTTCGGCGGATTGCCTTTTAAAGGATATATTTACAATTTCGAAATTATAGTGAATAATGTATATTCATGTTTTTGGACTCGGACAATAATGACAGGGGCTATCGTAAGTGTATCAATGGTGACATTTTTAGGCAATGTTGAAAAACAGTTAATTCCTGCTTTGGCCAAATTGAATGGAAAATGTGTGTTAATTATGGATAATGCACCATATAATTCGGTTCTTATCGATAAACCACCCAATTTCTCGTCCAATAAACTACAAATACAGGAATGGTTAATTAAAAGTGACGTACAATTTGATGACAAAACAATAAAGCAACAATTATGGGAGTTTAATTTTACTTTACATATTGACCAAAAGCAATACTTAATTGACAAAAAACGACATGGGCATGAAGTTCTTAGATTACCTCCATACCGCTGTCAATACAATCCAATTGAATTGGCATGGAGTTTATGTAAGAACTATTATAATAAGGACATAAATTCTCAGCCTCCCTCAAAAGACATAATTGCTAATTTATGGCTTAAATCTCTATCACTGTGTACAGCAAACATATGGAAAAAAACGTTGAACACTGTGAACGACTAATATAAAGTGACTGGGCAAAGCACATTGTTAAATTGGTGTGGATGATATACGAGGGGAACTAGAAAAATTATCTACCTAGCCATGATAGAAACATTTGATAAGCATCAGCTTGTAATGTCAAACAGTGACAAGTCTTTCATTGTTGCATGAAAAATTTTATTCATATCCGCCAGTAATTTTATATTTTGTGGAGCGTTTTGTGTCTAAAAATGAGTCTTTTGAAATTAGAGCATCAAAATGTAATACAATTCCTTACAAAGGAAGGCAACAATCCGAAAAAGATTCGCGAACGAATGATTGCGGTGTATGGAGACGATGCTCCGTCATATTTCACAATTAAATTTTGGTCAAAACAATTTCGGTGGGGACGGGAATCTATAGAAGATGATCCCAGAAGTGGAAGACCTGCAGAAGCGACAAATGTTGAAATGTGCAAGAAAGTGGGAGCCATGGTTCTTGAGGATCGCCGTATAAAAGTCTTCACCATTGCTACAGCATTGGAAATATCCGAACCTAGCGTTTTGACAATATTGCACGACAAACTGGGCATGAGTAAAGTTTCAGCAAGGTGGGTTCCCAGATTACTGTCTCCTGAGCAAAAGCTGCGTAGACAGCAAATTTGTAGAAACAATTTGGAATCTTTGGAAGCGGACCCCAACTTCTTAATGCGATAGTGACTGGTGATGAGACTTGGGTACATCACTGGGACCCTGAGACGAAATTAGAGTCTATGCAATGGGTTCGTAAGAGGTCTGCTCCCCCAAAGAAGGCCCGCACGCAATCTTCAGCTGGAAAACTCATGGCAACCATCTTTTGGGACATGCAAGGTATTCTTTTGACTGAATATATGCCTAAAGGCTCTACAATCACTGCAGAGGTTTATGGTAACACCCTCAAAAAGCTGCGTATAGCTATTGTCAAACAACGTCCAAATTTATCACAAGGTGAATCACTCATTCTTCATGACAACGCGACCGTGCATAAGGCCGCCAAAATCAAACCAATTCTGCAGGAATGCAGCTTTATTGAGCTAAACCATCCACCTTATAGTCCGGATCTGGCATCGTCCGACTTCTATCTATTCAGAAACCTAAAAAAGAATCTCAGAGGGCGTCGTTTTGAAACAGACGAGCATTTGAAAGAGGCAGTCAAGGACTATTTTGAGACCCAAGAAGAATCTTTAACTCTTTGAAGGACAAATGGCATAAGTGCGTTGAAGTTGGGGGAGATTATATTGAAAAATAAAATTATTTAAAAAACTGTATGTAATTCGTTTCATAGTTAGGTAGATAACTTTTCTAGTTCCCCTCGTACCTCCTGTTATTATTAGGTTTGAAGAATCTGATACAGAATCGGAAGACGAGTTGTATTCCTCTTCTGAATCAGATTCTGGATGATTTCCTGAAGTGTATCCATCTAAATTCTGGTAAATTATTTCTCTGAAAATGGTTCTACCAGAGTATTTTGTATTATCTCTTTATTTTGAAATGCTGTTATATGTGTAGGTAGCATAAATAATAACTTGTACAACCCAGTTCTACAAACAAAAATCACCAGCAAATTATTAATAATAAACGGGGCTGCGCGCGCTATTGCGCGGTCTATTCTATTCAATTTACCACCATTTTTAGGCTTATTACGTTGGGCCATTCCAAGGGGGTTCAATGGGCTCCGCCCCTCTCCAAGGGGCCCTAGGTGGTCCGTCCCTCTCCAAGGGGGCCTTCGCGGCTCCAGGGGTTTTGCCCTTCTCTAAAGGAACCCTCGGGGCTCCAGGGGTTTCGCCCCTCTCTAAGGGGGCCTTCGGGGTTTCGAGGACTCCGCCCCTCTCCAAAGGGGCCCTTGGGACTCCGCTTCTTTTCAAGGGGGGCTTCGGGACTTCTCCCCTCTCCAAGGGGGCCCCATGACTTCGCCCTTCTCCAAGGGAGCCATCGGGGCTCCGCCCCTCTCCAAGGGGCCCTTGGGACTCCGCTTCCCTTCAAGGGGGCCCTCGGGACTTTGCCCCTTTCCAAGGGGGCCCTTGGAACTCCGCCCCTCTCCAAGGGGGCCCTCGGGACTCGGCCCCTCTCCAAGGGGGCGCTCGGGGCTTTGCCCCTCTCTAAGGGGGCCCTTGGCGCTCGGAACCTCTCCAAGGGGGCCCCGGGACTTCGCCCTTCTCCAAGGGAGCCATCGGGGCTCCGCCCCTCTCCAAGGGGCCCTTGGGACTCCGCTTCTCTTCAAGGGGGCCCTCGGGACTTCGCCCCTTTCCAAGGGGGCCCTTGGGACTCCGCCCCTCTCCAAGGGGGCCCTTGGCGCTCGGCACCTCTCCAAGGGGGCCCCGGGACTTCGCCCTTCTCCAAGGGAGCCATCGGGGCTCCGCCCCTCTCCAAGGGGCCCTTGGGACTCCGCTTCTCTTCAAGGGGGCCTTCGGGACTTCGCCCCTCTCCAAGGGGGCCCTCGGGACTTCGCCCCTCTCCAAGGGAGCCCTTGGGACTCCGCCCCTCTCCAAGGGGGCCCTTGGCGCTCGGCACCTCTCCAAGGGGGCCCCCGGGACTTCGTCCTTTTCCAAGGGAGCCATCGGGGCTCCGCTCCTCTGCAGTGGGACACTTGGGGCTCCTCCCCGGTCGCGAAATCGAGGCGACGGTGAGATGCATGTAAACACAAATGGGGGACATCGCGTCTGCAATTGTCGTGACACACACGTTTGGATCGTTCTCCTTTATTTATATGATATATTTATTTTTACATTAGTACATAAAAGATAGATGTCTAGAAATTTTATGACGTTTCTGTACAGTTAGATATCAATCACGCTTAAATAAACGTACTTAAAATAAAGCAATACCTTATTTAATGTCAATGGTTCAGTAATTTTAGCTCTTATTAAGTATAATAGTGCTTGTAAGTTAACTCATTGACAGTTCTAATGGTTTTTGACATAACTAGTGTTTTTTCCTTTGTCACTAACTACCTACACTGTTACAAAAATGCAAATGCAAAGCCTGCTCTGAATCATAAAGCAAAAAAACAGACTATACACACCTACAGAAGAAATATATATATACAGGGTGTCCAAAAAATGGCGGATTAACTCTACGGTGCGTTACTGAGGGATGCCTTATGAACCCTGGAAAAATATGAAAAAAAATCCCTGGGCCGTATTTTTCGAAATATTTCGAAATTAATAAAAATAAATCTGGCAACATTGATACTGCAACAATTTCTCAATCAAAAATGTATCCATAGTAAGTTGTTAATATGTTGGTGACAATGTAAGTCTATGTCAAATGCGAGGTTAGTAGGTTAGGTTTTGCGTCAGTTTTGACACAAACTGTCGCAAAACCTAACCTGCTAACATCGAATTTGACATGAAGTTACAGTGCCACCAACATATTATTCATACAACAAATATTTCAATGCCAAGCTTGATTCGGTATATTATTATTGTACAAAGCCTGTTTGCCATATTTAGTAATTGACAAACTCAACAGGAAATCAGTTTTTTAAAATACTTAAATATTGAAAAAAATTTAGTTAAATCCCAAGAATATTAAAAAAACAGATATTTTAATAAGTCCCAGATATATTTGACACTATAATTATACACTAGTTATTTAAATAAATGGATTTCATTACCCACCTTTGACCAGAAATATTTCGAAAACTACGGCCCAGGGAATTTTTTTCATATTTTTCCATGGTTCATTAGGCATCCCCAAGTAACGCACTGTAGAGTTAATCCGCCATTTTTTGGACATCCTGTATAATAGTAGTTTGTATACCAAGGCACTGAAGTATAACTTTTTATCACGAATGTGGATTTAGTTGCCGAGGCCCGTAGGGCCAAGGCAAATAAACCAGATGAGGGATAAAAAGGAACTTCAGTGCCGAGGTGTACACTATGTTTTATTTGAAATCGAGAAATCGTAAAATTACAACGGCGTACTTCACTGCCGATTTCAAATAAAGATTATTAATAAGATGCTTAGAACCTATACAGGGTGCCCGAATTTCGTAGGGACAACATGGGTAACTACTGTATTTGAAGAGATAGAGAGATGGTTAAATTAGCAAAAAGGTGCAGGTTTGAGAGCTCATTAAGAATCCATTCAAATTTTACTTGTCATGGCCCACTTGTTTAAAATTAAAAAAAAACAAAATCTCCTAATTTCTTTTATATGCCGTAACTTTTTTGTTACTTAAGATATTGAGATTCGACTTGAACTAATTTGCATTGTAATTTAAATACTTTTATTGGCACTTAATAAAACCAATTTTATTTGTGCAAATTTTTAGTAATCTAACCTAACCTCACAATTTTAAATTGGCAATGTGCAATTTTTTTTACCCTTTTAAGAGAGGATTTTTTTCTGAATGCAATGATGTATCACATGATATGGAAAATTCTTCAAAAAACTGAGCTTATTTTTTTTACAGGCAGAAATCACTAGTGCCATGATCACAATAACTTTGTTTTTTGTTTATCACGTTATCTGTGAAATTATGTTTCGAAACAAAAAGCAGGCTTATCATCATACGTGCCTGTCAGTAGTGTGAGTGTTATTACTTCAACTTATAATGGAAAAATTTAAAAAATATGATGTATTTTGTGCGTATATCAAGTACTACAAGAACGTAGAACTTACACGTCAAACATACGGAACACATTGACACTACTGGCAGGCACGTATGATGATAAGCGTGCTTTTTGTTTGAAAACATAATTTCACAGATAACGTGATAAACAAAAAACAAAGTTATTGTGATCATGGTACTAGTGATTTCTGCCTGTAAAAAGAATAAACTCAGTTTTTCAAAATTTTGAAGAATTTTTCATATCATGTGATACATCATTGCATTCAGAAAAAAATTATTTCTTAAAAGGGCCAAAAAAATTGCAAGGTACCAATTTAAAATTTTGAGGTTAGGTTAGATTACTAAAAATTTGCACAAATAAAATTGTTTTTATTAAGTGCCAATAATAGTATATTGTAAACCTAGGCGGTAAAGTGATTATTTTCCAGGCTGAAAGAAGAAATGGACAGGCGAGCATTAGCGAGCCTGGACTCTTCTTGACGCCTGGAAAATCCCTTTACCGCCCATGGTTTACACATTATTTTTCATCCGACAACACCATCCTGCAATAATTTTTTCAACATAACTCTCATCCAGGTTATTATTTTGAAATTGAGAGAGCTGTCAACAATAATAAAACAATTTGCAAATCTTGGCATATCGAATAGCGTTTGTAACTGCAGCGCCATCTACCCGTAGTTAGACATAAGCTTCTACAGAAATCTATCTGATGTTTATTGTATATTAAAAGTATAACAAATACATTGCTAAAATTAAGTTTTATTGAGCAAATATTATTGTAAAAGGGGAATAGCTATTATTTAAAGCAAAAAAGTTAATTATAAAGGTGATTTTCTTTTAAATTTGGTTTGACAGATTATTGCAGCGTTCCCTACTGGAAAACGTCGAAGTTTTTTTCTTGCCTAGCCATTGGGGTTTGTTTTGAAGAGCTAGCCTTAGAACCGCACACTTTCTCGTGTCTATGGAGATGGTAAAATTCGATTTTCTAATCATGTAGGATGAAAAAGTATTTCAAATTACCATACAAATTAGTTCAAATCGCATCTCAATATCTTAAGTACCAACAAAAAAGTTACGGCATATAAAAGAAATTAGGAGATTTTGTTTTTTTTTTATTTTAAACAAGTGGGCCATGACAAGTAAAATTTGAAAATAGATTCTTAATGAGCTCTTAAACCTGCACCTTTTTGCTAATTTAACCATCTCTCTATCTCTTCAAATACATAAGTTACCCATGTTGTCCCTACGAAATTCGGGCACCCTGTATATTCTAGCGAATACCACCGGAACAAGCAGATTTTGTAAAAAGTCAAAGAATCCGTAAATATATACCTACTTAACTTGCGTTAAATTATAGAAAAGTCCGGTGAAATTAACAAACCGGTGTTTCTTTGTTTTCTGGATTTTAACAAAGCATTCGATAGCCTGCAATGGGAGAAATTATGGACCGTTACTAGAAATGGGGGTGCCTCGCCACCTTATTTGTTTCATACAAAGGCTCTACGTTAACCGCAGCCCAGCAGTTCACTACGAAAAACAGCTATCACGTTTCTGTAAAATGAAAAAAGTGCGGTAGGCAGGGGTGTATACTAATGCCTCTACTATTCTATATACAAGGTGTCCTGTATCGTTATGTTAAAATTTCGGGAGCGTAAACTAGGTTCAATGCTGAGAGCAAGAAACACAAAAGTGGTAGGTCGATTTCATTTGTTTAAGAGTAAAACATAAGAGGTACGCAATTTATTTATGGGTACTGTAGAGTCAATGTAAATATTTATTCATGCTTTTACATTTACATACCAAGTGTTAAAGAGTTTGTGTTTTATTGAGGGTAAACTTGTTATTTAAAATGCCCCACCGTTTTTCTTCTGAAGAGTATGCAGATATGCATTTTATTTATGGGTATTGTAATCGCAGTGCACGTCAAGCAGTAGATGAATATCGAAATCGGTTTCCAAATAGACGCACTACACGTTACTGAAAAATTATGGAGGTACACAGGCAATTCCGTAAGTGCGGATTAGGTGATTATCTTTTCGACAGAGAATTGTATTTGATGAGCAAGGGTTCGAGGCTGTTACAAGGGATCCTACTACCAGTGTACGTCGGATCAGTAGCCAAGTTGGATTACCAAAATCAAGCGTTTGGCGTATTTTGAAACGTAAGAGTCACTATCTGTATCATTTCCAAAAGGTCCAAGGTTTGCTTGAGGAGGTCAATCATTCTCGTCTTGTTTATCCTTCCTGGCTTGTAAGGCATTAATGGCGAGATTTTAATTTCTTCAAAAACATTATCTAGACAGATGAAGCTACGTTCACGAGAAGTGGAGTCATAAATTTACGAAATCTGCATCGGTGGGAATCAGAGAATCCCCAGGCAATACGCATGTCAAAATTTCAGCAGCAGTTTTCCGTGAACGTTTCGGCTGCCTTAATCGATGATTTGTTGACTGGACCTTACGTTTTTCCTGCAAGATTAAATGCAGAAAATTAGCTGGAGCTTGTCATTGAAGAACTGCCGCTACTTCTGGAAGATGGATGGTGCTCCATCACATTTCGGAGTTGCCGTCTGGAATTTTGTAAATATCAATTATCCAAGGTGGATTGGACGGTTGCATGGCCAGCTAGATCACCGGATCATAGTCCCCTTGATTTTTGTTTCTGGGGTGACATAAAAGGCAGATGTGAGGTGTTGATAAAAGCAGTCAAGGGCTTACACAAAACATGGGCAGAGGGTAGTATAACTATAAACCAAGAAAAAAAAACTTATCAAAACTTTAGTGTTCCCAGTCCCAGAGGATATGAGATTACTACTTAATAAATGTCTATTCGAAGGTAAAATACCGGAAACGTGGAAAAACGCTCAAGTGGTTCTATTATACAAAAAGAGCGACAAATTAAAAATTGACAACTATCGCCTCATCAGTTTATCTTCCCATCCATATAAACTATTAACCAAGATTATTACAAAAAGACTTACGAACAAATTGGACGCTTATCAACCACTAGAGCACGGCCGATTTTGTAAGGGCTATAGCAAGATTGAGCACATACAATCCATCCGTACACTGATTGAAAAATGTCACGAATGCAACGAACCATTACACCTTACATTCGTCGACTACAACAAAGCGTTCGATTCATTAGAACTGTGGGCTATTTTCAAAGCTATGGACGCGGCAAGAATTGATTCCAGATATAAGAATCTACTCAAACACATATACAGTAATGCAACACTCGACGTAAACATCACGGAAGATATTAAAACGAACAAAATTCCAGTGAGAAGAAGAGTAAGACAAGGAGATACCATCTTTCCTAAACTATTTACTCTGGCGTTGGAAGAAGTGTTTAAGGAGTTAGATTGGGATCATAAAGGCATTAAGATCGATAGAGAAGATATTTGAGCCACCTCCGCTTTGCGGACGACATTGTTTTAGTCAGCCAGAACCTAGTCGAATTACAGGATATGCTGGAAGAACTGTAAAGAAAATCGACAAGTACTGAACTAACTATGAATTCCAGCAAAACAAAGGTTATGACAACAGACAATATGTATATGGAAACCATGACCCTCATTATAAGATCAGAGCAACTCAAAGGGCTATCGAAAAAATAATGCTGGGTGTCAGTCTCAGAGACCATATCACAAACGAAATTATCAGACAAAGAACTAAAGTCGATGATGCCGTAGCACGTATAGCTCAATTGAAGTGGAACTGCGCGGGGCATATTGCTCGACAGGATGACTCCAGGTGGACAAGACGCATTTTGCAGTGGAGACCTCGACTACACAAAAGAAGCGTTGGCAGACCTCAGATGCTCTGGCTTGATGATATCAAGGCTAGAGTGGGTAGAAACTGATATCAATTACCACAACAAAGGGAATCATGGAAAACGACAGGAGAGGCCTATGTCCAGGTGTGGACTGTTAAGGGCTGCTAAAAGAAGAAGAAGAAGTGTTCCCAGTCTTATTATATATATATGATGCAGGGTATTGGACACTGAAAACCCAATACAGAAGAACAACTGAAGCAGTACAAATGTGGTGTTGGCAGCGAATACTTCAAATCCCCTGGACCGCCAGAAAAACGAATGTGTTAATCTTAAGGGATATCAAAGAGCCTCAGCGATTATCCCAAATAATATAATATTCTTAAATATTTTGGCTATATAGCAAGACGAGACGAAGACAACCTCAAAAAATTTATTGTTTAGGGTAACTTGGAAGGTACCAAGCCCGCGGAAGGTGGAGGAAGCGGTGGATTGGCCAAATAAAAGAAAAATCTATCACCTCAGCACATCCAATTTAGCATATCTCTAGAAATAGGGAAAGCTGGAGGCAAATCGTGAGAATAGTAGCTGAAGCTTGCGAATAAAGTCTCTGTAAAGAGGATACGAAGAAAAAAGAAGATGCGATATCAGTTTGATTGAGTAAATCCTAATTAGATTACAAGGGAAATTTTTTAAATTAATTTTACGAGTACAGGGTGTTCCAAAAAAGTACTGGCTGTTAAAGATTTTATGGGTTTTACGTTCAACACTAATTGTTCTTTTAAATTACTTCAAATATCCCTCACCCTTAAATATTAATTTATAGAATTTAGGGACGTCAATTGGGATAGAAAAATACTAAACTTTTATCGAAACGGGTTATTTTAATACAGGGCGTTCAAAATACTTATCTTCAACCTTTATTTTTCCATTTTTTCTAATGGAACATCTTGTATTTTGCAGGGGCATAAATCGAGTCTTGAATTCCATTTATTTTCATCCAAATGTCTTATACCTTATTTGAACGCCTTTAATAAAGAATCGCAAGAAATATGTAGGCATGCGGAGTACCAGGTACCTTAGACACAGACTGATTTGGTTATATGGTCAAAGTCTTACTTAGAATTTTTCCGAGACTAAGGAGTTTCAACTTTAGCAAGGGATCTTTTATATGCTAGATGCTACAGATCGTAGTAGCATGGGACCCACGCCTTTGCATCACTTCCGAATGATGGCATTCTGTAGAGGTTTTCATCCACATTTTTTAATTTTTAAAACCTTACTGGGACCGGGAATCGAACTCGTGACCCTACGATTAGTAGCCAGACTGCTTGCCACTGAGCTACCAGCCCCGGCAAAATCAACTTTCTTACTATCCTATGCTTTGACGTTTACCGTGGTGCCATGAACTATATAATAACTTGTCAGATATTGTTATTATGTGACATTATAGTTTAAATAAATTATTCTAGTCCAGAGTTAATAAATATGGTGTGCGTTACCAGTAAAGATGACGAAAATTGGTTTTTGGTATCACGCTTGTATACCCCAACATTTCTCTAGAGAAGATAATCCGATAAGAGATCAATTTAAAAATTGAACTGCTTAAACGGACTGGAAGAGCGTCGTATAAAAAAACCCCAAAAATAAAAACGGTTTGAAATGAAAGAAATCAACTAGCTGTTACTTTAGCCGTAATAGAGTTTCTAAATGTAAGTGTAAGAAAAATCAGTAACAATTTTGGGAAGAATCTCCAGTATCTGTATACCTTAAATGTTTACCCATACCACCTTCAGTTACACCAACAATTAACAGAAGTTAACTTTGATACATGAATAGCTTTCTATCTGTGGGCTGCAACTACAATTGCTGAAAAAGAAGATTTTTGAAATGTGTTCTCTTTACTGACGAACTTCCATAGAAGTGGATTTGTAAATAGACACATTTTTCACTACTACGATAAACAAAATCCAGATGCTATACACTGTGTCCACATTTCGATGCTCACCATTGGTATCTCGGTTATTAGAAGATTTAGACCAACGGTTAAATGGAGATTGTTTTGCAGACTTCAATACTCGTGACAAATCTCATTTCAAAGTCACCCTAGCTTTTTTAAATTTTAAGATAATTTGAAAAAACCAAAATTTTCCGATTTCAATGTTCCCAATAACTTGATAACACCTAATGTGACCTCTTCTAAAGTTTTACAACGTTCAGACACTTTTTTAAGACAAATATTTCTATGTAAACAGAAACCTCCGATTGTCATTTGCTTGCAAGTTGTGAGTGCTATCTTCAGTTTTTCGTATTGCAGCCATATTGTACTTTTGGTTAGTTAGATAGTCTTAAAAAAGAGATTTTCAACGATGTATAACATATCTAAAAACTTTGTATTTGTAGGGGATATATTAACAAAAACATAAACTAATCTGTAATATGAAATTAGTAGGCTATGAAATTAAACACCAATGAGAAATGAAAGCGAAAAGATATGCTAAGTAATCTCGTAAGATAACAGGTGGTAACTACAAAAATGTGAAGATGATGCTAACTTTCCTAGAAAAAATAGTGTAGACAGATGAAACACGATTTACCAATTTTGAAGTATTCAATAGGCATAACTATCATCATTGGTCTACTGAAAATCCACATTTGATAAATCAAAGAAAATTTCAAGTTCGGTTTGGTTTTAATCTCTGGTGCTGTTTAACACTGCAGTGGTCGCTCCCAGTTTCATGACACAGCTGGTCGCGCCAAGTCTCTTAGACCCAAAAACGAAGAACTATTTATAATACAATAAATTTTAATATGAGATGTTTATTTACTATTACTCAGATCTTCAGTTATATTTCCGTTACTGCTGACATTAAAAAAATATTATTCTATTTATTGTTTTCTATTTTTTAAAGGTTTTTGTAGATCATGCTAATTTCATAATAGTAAACACAGCCTCTGATGAATTTCAAGATTTAATTTTCTATATACAATTATGGACATAACAAAGTTTTTAAAACTAAGAGGTAGAACAAAACAATTCATTCTCGTCATTTTGGTTCAAGGATGCACAACCAGTGCACAAAAACCCTGCATGCGAAAACACAATTTTTTTACGATTTTTTTTTCTTTTCCTACTTTTTTTGGAAAAAAGCAACGTTTTTTAATTGTGGGGTTATTAGGGTCATCTACTGGATGGTCTAAAGAGGTTCCAGCTACTTCTTCTCTACTTAGATGGATTTCCGAGAGAACTTTTGAGTAGTGATCGCCAATGTAATTGGTCATTTGTTAGATTCAAAGCTAATTCTTGTATATACGTCTTGGTATACTAACGTCGATGTTGTTGGCAACATAAATTATTTGTGAGTTCATTGCAGCTACATTCAATGTAAAAACAATCAAGAAGACAAAAAAATTTCACAAACGTAAATGGTCGAGCCAAGTCTCACAGACTTTTCCGAATAACTCACGAACACTAACAACTGTACTTATGCTGATTATCGGGAAGCACCTAAGTCTAAAAATTTGAAGGTACCTAGATGCACAACCCTCTTACTATTTACTGAAAAATAAATTTCAATTGTGGTGTTCTGATTACAAAATGCTCACTTTTAACTTCAATGGATTCCTAAATATCTAACTATTCATTGCTGAACATATTCGAAAAGTCCAGATATATCCCTTAATTTCAAATCTATTAATAATTCCCTAGCGTAAACCTGTACAGTGTGAACTCTAACGACGTAAATATTTTCTTTGGGTGCTCTAAAAAATCCGGTGAATTTCAACCTTAGAAGAGCACAAGGCATGTAGTTTATCCGTTTCGATTATTTAATCTACATATTCCTTAACAACCATGTTAAAATATGCTGCATTCAGAGATTATTTTTGCTCCTATTCTTTAGCAGAATTTATAAAAAATAAAATTTAAAAAAAACTTATATTAGTAATATTACTCGTACTTCATATAATATTGAGCAGTTAAAAAATAAATGAATTACCATTTCCTGCATTTTCTAAATACAAATACATTTATTATAAAGTAAACCAGAGCGACTTTGGATAGAAATTTAAAAAAATATGTTTATGCAAATGCGTTTTACCTTTTATAATGAATTTAAATAAAATCTAAAGGTTCAGAAACAATATCGTGACACAGAACAAACTTTTCGTGATGCAGTTTTCCTGTTATCTAATTAAATTTTATATTAGGACTTGTAATTAATTAACAAAAACTAAAAGTTAGCTGAAGTGCCCTATCCGTAAGTTTTCACAGAAATCTTACTACCACTGCAATTCCATCATCTTAAAGCAATTGCGTTTTTGGCGAAAACTTAAATGGCACTTTTCAGATGCCTTCATAAGCACTCTTGTGGTATGGATAGCGTTACTGCAATCTACAGTAGGTATTGCTTTTATATTGCAAAATTATAGATTAAAAATATATTATTTGTATCCCATTTTTAATTTTGTACCAACTCTTCTAAATCTATAACTTATTGCTTCGCCTGTCTTGAAGTTATAAAAACAAAAGTTGTTTATACTTACAATAAAAATTATGTCCAAATAGAGGCGAAATGCTATTAGTATTGAAACGTTTTGCACGTTGCACAACAAACGAATGAAACCAATTCAAATGAAGGTGCCGGAAACACGATTATTTATTTTACTTATCAAACACAGTGGTCCTGTTTGTTGCATCAAAGTTGTGAAGTTTCCTTAACTGTTATCGGTATCTCATCCGCCAAGCCGATTTAGATTTAGAAAAAAACCATTTGAATTCTTATTCTGGTACATAGGGTTGGAAAAATGTGCATTTCTTCGTATTGAGCATAATCAGGTAATTTTTGATATATACGCGTCTTTTAATGTTTGCTTTAATATAAACCGACTTTTGTACTTTTTTGCATAAATTAAAAGTGTTCAGCAGATGGTATATACGTTAAAATATGTCTATGTAGTAGTTCAATCCAATAAGGAAACTATAACAGATAATATTTGCTAGAAAACGAAGATCTTTTGAATACTCGTTTATATAATCTTTTTTTCTTAAAATTGGCTAAAAATTACCACCATTATATATTTTGACGTACTTAAGTTATACCTTGTATAAAACCATAATTAATGATGGGCATAACCGGACAATTTTCATAACCGAATTATTTGCATTCGAATGATATTAATAACCGAATGATTATTTGAATAATCGTTCGAATACATTTTGGCTCTCGATTCGTTTCGACTTCGCCGGTTTGCGGGTTACGCGGTTCAGCGTCATCTGCATCGGCATCGTAACTTGCAGATAGCAGAGGAACTCAGTTAATCGTTAATTATAACAATTGTATAAATGATTTTTATTTGATTTCTAAGGAGTTTGTGCAATAAGTAATTGTGGATATGAATGAAATATATCTGGATACACCTTTATTGTTTTCGATTGCTGACGATTTATAATAATTCTCCTTAGCATAGAATTTCGGCTTAGACCGCGTATTATTTGTATATGAACACCCAGCATTTTCTGGCTTAATGTGCCTTGCACCTTGTGAAGTCGAGCAAAAACCCGCGCGATGGCCATGCTCTTTGGTGGCTCGTGTTGTTTGAGTATCTTGAGAACGAGGATACTTAGGCAGATTTGGCCGTTTTGCTGTTTGTGCATCCATATTCACTAACGTTTCGCAAAACGGCCAAATCTGCCTAAGTATCCTCGTTCTCAAGATACTCAAACAACACGAGCCACCAAAGAGCATGGCCATCGCGCGGGTTTTTGCTCGACTTCACAAGGTGCAAGGCACATTAAGCCAGAAAATGCTGGGTGTTCATATACAAATAATACGCGGTCTAAGCCGAAATTCTATGCTAAGGAGAATAATTCAAGTAACCGCGAAAGCCTCAAACAATACATGATTTATAATAATATAATAATAATTAATAATATATTGTTGTATTTGTATGAGTTTTACGACTCGCTATTCTGCATTAGCTCGATTATTCCTACATTCTTCCGATCTATAACCAAAACATAATATGTACATTATGTGTTATGTATTGGAAATTAAGAGGTATTTATTAAGAAGTGTAGACAGAAAGAAATATGCGGGACTTCTTGCTAAGCGCAATAAAAAACAGTGGTAAAACGTTTATGTTTATCGATCGGCCGGGTTAAAGGCGACAAAAAATTTATTTATGTTCATATCATATGACGACGGATCGACCGCGAGCCTCAGCTGGCAAGGAATCAAGGGAGAAAACTGTAGAGCGAGACTCCCAAATGGTCTTTTCAATACAATCTGCCTTGCTTATGCTTATGAGTTATGAATGACGTATTATTTACAGAATTTCGATCACTGGCAGGTCGCTGAGATACGGCACGTAGTACGTATCAGGATGAGGTTATTTTTCATTCGAATACTTGGAACGAAAACCGAGTTACATAGCTTATTTCAATAACCGGATAACCGGTTATTTTTCATTCGAATAAGCCCATCACTAAGCATAATATATTTTAGGTACTAGAAAAAAATGGCATTTCGAGCAGCCGAATTTCTTTTAAATTCAACTTTCTGTCTTAGGTCTTTGAACAAACATTACACACTGCTTAATTATCCAGCTGTTTAATTCCTTGGAGACTACACTTTTCTTTATTGTGTGTGAGAAAGTATTTGTCGAAGAATTTCTGTTAATGGTTAGGTTTTTTGCTACCAAAGCAGTATTAGCTTAAGTAGCTAACAGTGCAGTAGCCTTCAGTGAATCTTGAACATTTTTAAATACCAAAAGTCGGAAGTTCTTAGTCGGAGTGCAATGTGATTTCAATAAATCTCCCCCAGGAGCCATGTATTTTAACATTGAAAATGTTTAACGAATTGGATATGTGACACTAGTACGGTGCTCTTTTAGCGATTTGTGTGACGCTTGGAAAATACATAGTTTTTGCTAATTTTTGTAAGTTGAATGTAAGATTTGATGGGGCGAAAATACGGGGGTTATAATGATTTTTTGGACACGAAAGCGTTCGGTGCTATTACATCGCATACTTTTTAAAATATCCAAATATGATTTAGGACTAGTTGGAAAGGGGATGAACCAACTCTCATCGTACTGGCTGGTTTTTGGAGTCTGCGATGTACAGGGGCGAAGTTACAGGGGTAGAAATCAGAGGTGCATTTGTAGCAAATTAAATGTTCGCATAAACAGGAAGAAAGAAAAAATATGGAATTTTGTTTTTAGCAATATGTGGATGAATTTGTGGGTTTTTAAGAATTTTGCGGCTCGGGTGGATTTAGGGGTTGCAAAATGGGGAAACCGTTATAATTATCAGAAAAAACCTTAGAATCAATATTTGTGTGAAATTAACTGTTTTTAGACTTTATACGGGTCGATTGTATTTTTTAGAGAATTCGGGATGTGGGAATTTTGCGGCCCAGGTGGATTTAGGGGTAGAAAAATGGGGAAAATGTTATAATTATCAAAAAAATCTTAAAATCAATATTTGTGTGAAATTCGCTGTTTAGGGACAATCTACTGGTCAATTGTATTTTATAAGAGAATTCGGGCTGTGGGAATTTTGCACCCCATGTGGATTTAGGGGTTGGAAAATGGGAAAAACGTTACGATTATCAGAAAAACGCTGTTTGGAAAGCTTCTACGGGTCGATTACATTTTTTAAGAGAATTTGGGATGTGGGAATTTTGCGGCCCAAGTGGGTTTGGGGGTTGCAAAATGGGAAAAACGTTATAATTATCAGAAAAACATTAAAATCAATATTTGTGTGAAATTTACAGACTTTATACGGGTCGATTATATTTTTTAAGAGAATTCGGCATGTGGGAATTTTGCGGCCCAGGTGGATTTGGGGGTTGCAAAATGGGGAAGACGTTATAATTGTCAGAACAACCTTAAAATTAATATTTGTGTGAAGTGCGCTGTTTGGAGACTTTCTTAGGATGGATATTCGGTATGTGGGAGTTCTGAGGCTCAGTTGGATTTGAGGGATGCAAAATGGGGAAACGTTATAATTACCATAAGAATTTAAAATCAATATTTGTGTGAAAAGCGCTATTTGGAGACTTTCTACGGATCGATATTCGGGTTGGAGAATTTTGCGGCCCAGGTAGATTTGGGGGTTGCAAAATGGGGAAAACGCTTTAATTGTCAGACAAACCTTAAAATTAATATTTGTTTGAAATTCGCTGTTTGGAGACTTCCTACGGAACGATATTCCGGATATGGGAGTTTGCGGCCCAGTTGGATTTGGAGGATGCAAAATAGAGAAATCGTTATAATTATTATCAGAAAAATATTAAAATCAATATTTGTGTGAAATGCGCTTTTGGAGATTTTTACGAATCGATATTCGGGATGTGGAAATTTTGCGGCCCAGGTGGATTTGGGGTTTGCAAAATGGGGAAACTGTTATAATTATCAGAACAACCTTAAAATTAATATTTGTGTGAAATTCGCTGTTTGGAAACTTTTTACGGATCGATATTCGGGATGTAGGAGTTTTGCGGCATAGTTTGATTTGGGGGATGCCAAATGTGGAAACGTTATAATTATCAGAAAAAGTTTGAAATCAATATTTGTGTGAAATGCGCTGTTTAGAGACTTTCTACGAATCGATATTCGGGATGTGGGAGTTTTGCGGCCCAGGAGGATTTGGGGGTTGCAAAATGGGGAGAACGTTATTATTGTCAGAAAAGTCTTAAAGCAATATTTGTATGAAATTCGCTGTTTGGAGACTTTCTTCGGATCGATATTCGGGATGTGGGAGTTTTGCGGCCCAGGTGGATTTGGGGGTTGCAAAATGGGGAGAACGTTATTATTGTCAGAAAAGTCTTAAAAGCAATATTTGTATGAAATTCTCTGTTTGGAGACTTTCTACGAATCAATATTCGGAATGTGGGAGTATTGCGGCACAGTTGGATTTGGGGGATGCAAAATGGGAAAAAGTTATATTTATCAGAAAAAGTTTGAAATCAATATTTGTGTGAAATTCGCTGTTTAGAGACAATCTACTGGTCAATTGTATTTTATAAGAGAATTCGGGCTGTGGGAATTTTGCACCCCATGTGGATGTAGGGGTTGGAAAATGGGAAAAACGTTACGATTATCAGAAAAACGTTAAAACCAATATTTGTGTGAAATTCGCTGTTTGGAAACCTTCTACGGGTCGATTACATTTTTAAAGAGAATTCGGGCTGTGGGAATTTTGCACCCCATGTGGATGTAGGGGTTGGAAAATGGGAAAAACGTTACGATTATCAGAAAAACGTTAAAACCAATATTTGTGTGAAATTCGCTGTTTGGAAACCTTCTACGGGTCGATTACATTTTTAAAGAGAATTCGGGCTGTGGGAATTTTGCACCCCATGTGGATTTAGGGGTTGGAAAATGGGAAAAACGTTACGATTATCAGAAAAACGTTAAAACCAATATTTGTGTGAAATTCGTTGTTTGGAAACCTTCTACGGGTCGATTACATTTTTAAAGAGAATTTGGGATGTGGGAATTTTGCGGCCCAAGTGGTTTTGGGGGTTGCAAAATGGGAAAAACGTTATAATTATCAGAAAACCATTAAAATCAATATTTGTGTGAAATTTGCAGACTTTATACGGTTCGATTATATTTTTTAAGAGAATTCGGCATGTGAGAATTTTGCGGCCCAGGTGGATTTGGGGGTTGCAAAATGGGGAAAACGTTATAATTGTCAGAAAGACTTAAAATTAATATTTGTGTGAAGTGCGCTGTTTGGAGACTTTCTACGGATCGATATTCGTGATGTGGGGGTTTTGCGGCGCAGTTGAATTTGGGGGATGCAAAATGGGAAACGTTATAATTATTAGAAAAAGTCTGAAATCAATATTTGTGTGAAATGCTCTGTTTGGAGACTTTTTACGAATCGATATTCGGGATGTGGGAGTTTTGCGGCCCAGGTAGATTTGGGGTTACAAAATGGGGTAGACGTTATAATTATAAGAAAAACGGTATGGAGAATTTCTACTGGTCAATTGTATTTTTTAAGAGAGTTTCTCCGGAACGATATTCAGGATGTGGAAGGTTTGCGGCCCAGGTGGATAGTGGATTTAGCGGTTGCAAAATGGGGAAGACGTTATAATTGTCAGAAAAGTCTTCAAAGCAATATATGTATGAAATTCGCTGTTTGGAGACTTTCTAGGGATCGATATTCGGGATGTGGGACTTTTGAGGCTCAGTTGGATTTGGGGGGTGCAAAAAGGAGAAAATGTTATAGTTTTAAGGAAAACGGTATGGAGAATTTCTACTGGTCGATTGTATTTTTTAAGAGAGTTTGAGATGCTGTTGAGGGGGGCGAATTACCTTATTTTCTCAATTTTTAAATAAAGGCAATGTGAAATTTTTGTATTCTGGCCCTTTGTGAAAGTGTAAATTTGCAAGTAAATATTAAATAGCGTGCGGGATTGTATTTTTCTCTAACATGAATAATATTACGTGGGTTAAGGTCGTTGTCGCGTTGCACTTGTTTGCAGAATGGCAGTGGCCACTGGCAGGGTTGGCAGTGTATGCTGTTTGTACTAAAACTTAATGGGGGATTGTATGTATTATCTGTAACCTCATTTAGCTTGCCGTGTAGAGGCTGGCCCTTTATGCACTGGCATCTGGCGGTACAATGCTCAACTTGCCCCGTATTCGGCATACAGAGATGGAGCGCGCCTTTGGTGCTTGCGCAGCAACCATTGTGTAAGGTGTGTGTCTTGGTGATGTGTTCACCTTGTTAGTCTATCTCTTAGGTCTGTGGTTCTTAGTAGAGCACAGTTAATTTGGTGTCCAACTGTGAATGGTCTCACCGAGCCCGATTCCAATCGCCAAGGCCACGGAAAGATTATGACCTCCGCGGGATTCGAACCGAGGACTTGCTTAAGCAAGCCTGGCGCTTACCCAACTGCGCCACGCGGCATTGTAATGCGGGATCGTAATAGAAGAAATTGATGGAATTTTTAAAAATATAAATACATATATTTATGTATATATGTACGGGAAATGCAAAGTTACTTAGTTTAGACAATGTAAAAGCTAGCCAAACAACAAATCCTTTTAAAATATATTTATTGAACAATTAACACAAAACTAAAGGTACATATCGACTAAACAAATCAAAGGGTATTCACATCTAATCCTTTTTTCACATTGCCCCTTTTGCGTTCCTCATAATAAAATCATTTTTGCTCCAGTTCTTATATTTGTTATTAAAGCACGTTTCATGAGTAAACAAAATAATGTGGAGCCGCCGATCGGATGGCCTGCAATTCTCAGAACTCCTTTAAAACAGGTAATAAATGTAATAATAAGAATGACTCATATAAGCAATACATCTTCTAAAGTTATATAAAAATATTTGAATGTAATATCGAATTCAACACCTTTATCTAATTGCAAATTAAGATTAAGATGTACAAGATGCTGAAAAGGTTCAAAACTCTGCGTACTAGTGCGTACTATTTATTAATGATCTGATATGCAGTAGAACTTCGCAGTAACGTTGCGCGTGGTGTATAATAAAGAATAATGATACAGATATCAACAATTTTAAAACTTTTTATTTCTATCCCTTGTAAATTTTTCAGATTTTGCAAATTTTATGCCAGACTTGAAAATTAACAAAATTCATTTTTAATGCATTAAAGAAGGTTGGTCCCAGGTCCAGATGCTTGAGGGTTTGATTGCCAATCTTCAAATCAGCTTCCCCCTGTTTGGTCACTGCGCCCCCCGTGCAGTGCGAAGGCGTGTCTTGTTGGGCAGCAGCTGACCCTCGTCCCTTACTACGTCAGACCTAGCGATGGACTTCGTCGCTCCAGTATCCAACAGCAAAGACCGAACTCTTCCATTTATTTCCCCATCAAGTTTTTGGACTACCTTCTCTTGCGCGGCTTTCAGCTCTTCCTGTGCTTTCTGCCGGCTTTCGGCTGTTCCCCACGCTCATTTTTAAGATCCTCTATTAATTTTTCTGCCTTCTTTCGGCCGGCTTTCAATTCCTCGAGTTTTTTTAAGATCCTCTTTCGTTCGGCTCTCCATTCTTCTTTCACGGCTTTCCGCCGTTATTTAATCTTATCTTTAAGATCCTCTAGCGCGGCTCTCCGCTCTTCCCCAAGTACCTCCTGTCCGGCTTTCAACTCTTTCTTAAGATCCTCTAGCATTTTTTCTGCCATCTCTTGCGTCTTCTCTGCCTCGTCCTGTATCCGTTGCAAAAGTTGGCTTAACTGGACTTCCATCTTGGATCTGGTTAAAGGCATCCCCACTATACAATTCAATTTATTTATCTGGCGTCGTTTTATCGGCACTTGTTAAGCAATTTGTTTATTTAATGTTTGTCTAATAATTTTTTATATAGCCAGGGTACAACATCCTACAAAACCCGCACACCTGACGCCACTGTTATATTTTACGTTCTGGATATTTAAAAATTATACGACGCTTCTTGTATTAAACATTTATTTACAACTATTAATTATTATTATTTACAAACACACGAATTAACAAAGCAGAACACAAATTACTTAAACTAACGAACTACTGGCACTGTTTCTAACAACGATACATTTATTTATTTATATGCGCTGGATTAAACATCAATTATTTATTTGACTATTTACGACTTAAACACTAACGATTTATATGGTTATTTATCTGTTATTTATTTCACTAGGGTTATATACACACGGTTCATTTATATGGGAGTTCTACGCGCTTCGCTGCCGAATTCAAACTGATGAGAACTGACTGTTATTTTCGCCGCGCGTATTTATATGGCCAAATAATTTCCGTCTAGATCATTCCAGATTTCGCTCGTACATTTCGGCATTCGCATGTTTTGCATCTGGTTGCAAGGTCGCTTCTCGAGTATTTGACCGCTGTGACTCACATATATCCGCAGCGGCCCAACTGCTCCAAGAAGTTCTGGAACGCTCGGGGCTGAATCATATGTCCGGGGCAACGACCCGGCTGTAGAATCGTTACAGTATAAACATGGACTTTCTTGTTTCCAAGTAAATATATAAACAAGTGAGAATGCTATGTTTACTTTCCCTTTAGATAGTGGCTACAGCAAACTTAATTTTACCTACGAATATTGAAAGATTGACAATAGAAATATTTACATTTAACATAACTTCGTATTGTATGGTTCGTACCATAGCTTATATTATCCTCTCAACAAATCTGCTTATATTCACATGCACAGCATGTATGCACATTGCACTGTAATATCCGTTTCCGGCAAATTCTTCGAATGCAATTGCTCGAAATCAATTGCTCGAAAATAAAATTACTCGAATGTAACTTTTCTCGAAATACAAGTTCCTCGAACCGCAATTTATCGAAAATATTTTGCTCGAAATTATGTGGTCTTAGCATTTGGAAATTTATTTCCTCATTAAAGAGGGAGCAGAGTTTGAACTAATTACGGATAGAACAATACGTCAGCGGTCAACAACACACCATAAGTCGAAGAATATATCGTGATAGCGCACAGAGACTTTTAAGATTAGTAAATAATTATGGACATGACAGAAATATATATGATTATGTCCGTGGAATATCACATAACATATCATATTAAAAACATATAATATTGGTTTTTATAATTTTTAACTTCATCACATACCAATACTTATTTTTTATTAATAAAGGTTATAATTTGTAATTTGTGTTTTTTTTATATTTGATATTAACTGATTCGAGTTAAGGCAATTTCATAACTTTATTTTTTTCGAGCAACAGATAATCGAGAAATTGCTGTTCGAGAAATTGCAATTCGAGCAAAGTCACATTCGAACAATTGACTTTCGAGCAACTGATTTCGAGCAATTCGTTTTTGAGCAACTGCATTCGAGCAATTTACCTATAAACCGTAATATCAATGTATATCGGTAGTTTTTTCTTCGCCTTCAATTGATCGGTTGATGACTTGTAGCAAGCATTTCCGGGAATCTTTGTTTAAAGAATAAAATAAAATACTCGTAAGAAGTGCACTGGAAAGGCGCATGCTACCTGCCAGCATGTTACACCAGTAACAGTACCGGCCATCTAGAAAAACATCGAAAAAAGCAGATGCATCGGGAATATTATGACCGCCAAACCCGTGGTCAACGTCAAGATGTACGACGGTGAATACCATTGCAGAATTACCGATTAAAAAGGTGCTCGCCGTATTCATTTGAAAACCTATCCCATAGCAATCGGCTCCAACCGAAATAACGTTTAGTAAAACCAATATCCACATTAGGACTATCACGACTTTGTAATACTTTCTGAAGATGCGGGAAACCTTCTCGAAGTAAGCTGACAGGAACCAATCTAGCAATATTCCTGAAGCAAACGATACGACGCCAAAAAGTAAAACTAAATCTAAGTTATACAATGTGCATTGTAGTTGATGAGGAAATGCTACGGAATTTGCAGGTATATGCAATGCAAAAACTATTGGTACCTATATAAATTACTTCCATAAGCTCAACAATCGGCAGTAGAAAGAGAGCAGTTCACCCCCAGCACTTTTAATTGATTGACCTAATTAAACCGCGAATTAAATCCGCGGTTTCATCTAATTAATTCTGCGGTTTGACCCAATTAATTTCGCGGTTTGCTCTAATTAATTTTGATATATGCTACTGATTAAATTACGCGGCGGCCATTTTTAATTTGCTTCCGGAGTTACGCGATGGCCATTTTAATTTCAATTTTCGCGGGAATATTTGAATTTAAAAATTTTAAATTTTTTTTCTAAGTTCAATTTTTTGAATTTTAACTTCCCGAGGGTCGGCCATCTTGGTTTTCTGCGAGCGCAATTCTCTCGGCGGCCAGTTTTAATTTCAATTTTCACGCAAATTTTTGAATTTCAAATGGTAAATCTGTCTCTCTCTTGTACTTATAGGGTGTTGGTTGTCTCTCTTGCATTCACAGAATGGATGTTTAATGTTAAAATCTCTGACCGAATCGGATTTGAACCCGCGACGTTCGTATCCACATCTGGGCTGCATCGATCTATGCCGCTAGACCACGGGCTACGGATTTTAAGGTGTTAATCTGAATGCCACTTCACTCTTGTGGCGTCACGCTTCCATATTTTAAACTAAATATTTCTTGAAAATTATAATTTATAACAGCGGAATTGCATCGTCTATCATTTTAAAAGTTTCATAATAATTTTAAAAAACTGGTTTCGTAAGCGGTTTTGATGAAATTAATTATTGTATTTTTATCAATTGGCTCAACAGGTCGTGGCTTGTCGGCGACAAGAGGCAAAGTCAGATCGTAAATATAAAACGAGTTACAAATTTGAGTTTAATATATTCCTGAAATACCTCTGCTCAGATAGCTTTTATTCTATTAAAAATTTGACGGGCCGCGATTTTAAAATTGGGTCCATAACAATTAGCTACTTTTAATTACAGAAATTTGATTTTAAACATGTGATAATTAACTACATGTGAATAATTATTTTAAATCGCGAAATCCGCGGCGACCATTTTTGGATTTGATTACGTCACACCGAAGTCTTTCGACTCACTCATCGCAGCTGTTATCTCTCGACCGCGTTTATTTACTTTAAAAAAAACTTTTTGCGTTGGCCCCAAGTCGGTTTTGAACCCTAGTTGCCACGAGATTGGCATGTTTGGCTTTTATTTTATAAGTAAAGCGTCTGAAATTGTGTCATTATATCGATCAAAACTGGTTCATGGAACTATTACTCAACAAAGTTAAATAAAATTCGTCGTCGGTATGCATATTTTTTGTAGGGGCAGATGCTGGAATCCACAAGTTGAACGTATCGTTATTGTCATGTTTGGCTTTTATTTTATAAATAAAGCATCTTAAATTGTGTCATTATATCTCTGGCCGACTCGGATTTGAACCCTCTACGTTCGTATCCACATTTGGGCTGCATCGATCTATGCCGCTAGACCACGGAGCGCTACGGATTTTAAGGTGTTAATCTGAATGCCACTTCACTCTTGTGTCGTCACGCTTCCATATTTTAAGCTAAATATTTCTTGAAAATTATAATTTATAACAGCGGAATTGCATCGTCTATAGTTTTAAAAGCCTGATAATGATTTAAAACTGATTTCGTAAGTGGTTTTGATTTGTAACGGTACTAGCCCTCTGCTAATTAGGGCTAATGAATTTAATTAATCACCATCGGGTAGCTTATCAGTCGGAGCTAATTTAGTTCAGCCACTAGGATAACTTTAGACAGTTTAATTATAAGGTTCAGTATTTACAAACATAGGTATTGTTCTTAAGAAATCAAATAAAATGTATTTTTCAATGTGTTTAATTAATTATGATGGGCACCCGGTTGCTCGTTCCTTGCGCGCCGGCAACCCGTCTTGCATCTGTGTGTCGAAGGTCCGAATGGCCGCCTTCTGCAGGAATCGACGGGACGCCACTGGCCAGGGAGACGTTTTGCCCAAAGTGATTTGCAGGGGGGCCAACCTTCGCGCTCAAATGTCACGTCCGCCGTTGAAAACCGCGTGCAGCTGCAAGTTTAGGTTATTTCTAATATATTTCGTTTATCGCCTTACGACACCGGGCTATCGTTGTGAATCTCGGGGATACTGTGAAGTGGCAGTGCGAATTGCGGCCGGAGGAGAAGTCATCGGCGGCGTCTTCCACCTGGGGGACCGCTTCGTGTCTTCGGCCTAAGCTAGGTTAAGATCGTTGCGGCGCGGCCGCTCTCCGGTGTTACGATAGGAAGATGGTTGAAGCGGTGAGTACAAACCTGCAGTCAAACAGAAATTAAGTGCAATCTTACAGGGGCCTTCTAGGCCGAGCAAATAATGTGTTAGACGCTGGATTTATTTAGTGATACCAAATTGACGTATGAAACGGCCTGGTTGTTTAACCCTCGTTTCGAATACGTCTTCCAGGAAATTTTAGTATAATTATTTACTAGCGTCCTCCAGGAATGTTTCAATAATTATTAGTTCGGGATATTCACAAGCGTTAAATTTAAACAGCGAAACGGTGTCCCATTCGTGGGCGTCGTTTCTTAAAGCTGTTTATTTGGTGAACGGGTTCAATTAAAGCTTAGCTAGGAACACGGTCTCCAAGACTGGAGGCTTCGGGTTCGATCGTAGCTACGGGAAAATACTAATGACAGGACGGGTAAAATTCTCTTTAAACGGTCGGATAGGATCAGGATTGGGGATGATTTGGGGCTGGAAGGATACTGGAATGTATGCGGATGAATGTATGAATGAAGTCTCTGAAGGAAGTCCCCTTGGAACGGACGAGAAGCGGCTTTTATAGCTCTTCTTCGTGCTTCGTAAATCAAGCCACCACCTCGGGCGTTCCAAGTGGGGAGCAGCGCAATACGTGGAGCAGGGATCTCTTGATGACGTAGCCGGCTGCGCGTGCGAAAAATTCAAACTGGTAACGTAGAAATCGCTAGGCTGGAACGCCCGAATTGATTTTAATTCACAAAAACGCGTTTCGACTGGGCGAATCGTTACCGATTGAATTAATTATTTTTATTTTTATCATTTGTCCCGTATATAAATACGCGTATTCTTTTTAATGTCTATAATTTTGAATGTTGAAACCAAACTAATATTACAATCATAAATTACAACAGCAAAATTGCATTGTCTATAATTTTAAAAGTTTGATAGTATTTTTATTAAGTATGAAAAAGGTCTCATATAATTTTATTATTCATCAATTTGACCGTTGTTTCTGTAAAAAGCCTGTCTGAACCTGCACGGAAAACTCAAGCACCAGCATCAGCATGTCGGCGATAAAAGGTAAATTTTTTGATCGTAAATATAAAACGAGTTACAAATTTGAGTTTAATATATTCCTGAAATACCTCTGGTTTTCTAACATTTTAAAATAAAAGGGTTGGAAACATTGCGTGCGTCACATAGCAGGCTCTTGTAAAATTCAGCGGTGACGAATCACGGCAAATAAAAATAGAACGTCAGCTTAGGGTCAAGTCCTTCTATAAATATGTATCAAACCCGATTTAGAAATTTGTACATGACTTAATTTATATCAAATATTGTATGAAATTTCAAATAGAAGGCTTATAAACTATATGTTTTCTTTCTTAATTATGCAGAGAGTGCTCGTTTATACAGGGAGGTAGGTTGGCCGAACGGTTAAGGCGTCAGATTTAAGCTCTGGTCTCGAGAGAGAATGTGGGTTCGATTCCCGCACCTGTCATATTTTTATGTATTTATTATGAAAGTCTTGAGTTTATTCACGACGGCTCAACCAGAATAAACTGCTGAGCTCCTTTTTCGACTAAAATGTACCAAGCGCAGAAGATGTTGGTTGTAGCGCCGGAATTTGTCCAACGCCTTAAGTCTCGTGATAATGCGGAGAAAAATATATTATCTCAGCTTGATGACGAAATGCAAAAAGTTTTAAAGTCCAATTTAACTGATCACGATAAGTGAGTGCAACACAACCAAGTGTAACAAAGATACCTTCATTTCACAAACCAGGCACGGCAACCAATCAAAATACCTATTGAAACAAGCAGTAACAGCTTATCAAATGCCTATATTTTATCTACACTTTTAAGAAAAAAGCTGAAGCTTTCCTACGCATTTTAAGTGCCTCAAACGATGTGAGCTGGGATCACAAGGGTACCGTTACTATAAAGGGTGAAATTTTACCGGCGTCTAACATAGTCGATTTAGTTCACGACACTCTGAGGCTTCGAAAAACTATTAATCCACCCGGACGCCTACAGTTTGCTGATTACATCAAAGACCTTAACGTTGCTCATGTGCTGCTAGCTAAACCTAAACAGCAAAAGGTGCCAGCCCCGACTGGTACTACAGGAAAAGCCGAAATGGAAACTGATAACTGCGAGTCCGATTTAGAATATAAATTAAAACATCAGCTACTCATCCAAGTCCACATCAAAAAGGTCCAGTCAGAAAAAACGTCGATTAGGAAGCACTTCCAAAAAAGGGCCGTTAGAAAAACTACTCTAAGGCAGAAGTCATTAACACCAAAAACGAATGGAATTCTGGATTGGGAGAGTCTTAAACTTTAAAATGCCACAATAAAATTTGATCTACGATCCCATGTAAACGAATTCTAATTTTATTACTTGCAGCTTTGTTAATTTGAAATGTTGTGCACCTCAAACTACAGTTTTGTAAACTGGCTGGGGAATTTTTAGAAAATAAGACATTCAACTGTACATTTATTTTTATGTTATTAAGTATTATACGAAATAAGAACAATATATATGTTTATTACAATGTGTTTGTGATTTTATTTCTACTCTGCTTTTGTTTTTCACGAATCTGCAATAATTTCAAAATCTAAAAGCTAAAATA